>JAKCPI010028650.1:0-26716 GCA_023213315.1 Euborellia annulipes | reverse complement strand
AGAGAGAAAGTATTGCAATCATGTCAAAAATTCGATGTCGAGATTTTGATAGATATACATGTTTTGAGATCCCCCGAGTCCAAAAAAAAGTGGGTCCCGCAAATTGGTCTGTCTGTGTGTAACGATTTTTAGCATGAAAGAATTGAGCTACCTGATTGAAATTTTATATTTAGGATTAGGTACCCTCCCGGACACTCAAAATATGCTTTTGAACAAGATCGGTCAAAAAGAACTTTACTGATTTTTTTGATTACTCTAACTGGCCGAGAGCTAGAAGAATTGATGTTGTCAATATTTGCAAACTTTTAAGTCAAGGGTTCGGTTCGCTGTTATAAGATTAAAAAAGACGTGAATTAGATATAAGCTCTGGTGATGCATACAATATAACCAGGAGGAAAAATAAAACCAATTTACATTTTTTTTCAAGACTAAAAATTGCACGTCCGATTAGAGCCGCAAAATTCTAAGATGACTTTTGAGTGAGTCCTGGAAAAATTTACGAAAAAACTCCAGACTTTTAAATACTCTTCTGGTTCAAGGCGATTGGGATGTAACTCTGAGCCTGGAATAAACCAGTACGCCGCAATTATTCCTTCCCCTCTCTCTTCTATTTAAATTAATCCAAGGTTGACCAAGCTGCAAGGCAGTTTTCTTCCTACGAATATGCCTAATTTGTGTCGAATAATAATATACTCTCTTCAAAATATCCACATTTAAATAAACAAACACTTCTTTAACTTTCAATGGCAAAATGAGAATATACATTTTAAAGAGAATCTAAAAAATAATTGATTTTTGAATTAAAAAAAAAAAATCGTTGGAGCAAATTTTGAGAAAATCGAAAAAAACTGAAAAAGTACATCAGTAAAGTACTAGTACTTTTTGGCCGATTTTGTTTTCACGCTCCAAGGGGGTGTAAAACTTAAATATAAAATTTCAACCACCTAGCTCAATTCCTTCATGCTTTAAATTGAACACACACACCCCACAGACAGACCATGTCGCGAAAACCACTTTTTTAGATTCAGTGGATCTCACTCAAAACGTGTATTTACAAAAACAAGTCTAGAGGCGAGGGTTCGGATCCCAGGCAGTCCGATGAATTTATTTAAATCATTTGGATACCAAATGGTATAAATAAATATGCTAGACCCCGACATATATCGTATTTAAAAATAATAAGTAGATAGGCTATAGTTGAAGATTATATGCCCAAGATGCCAAAAAAGACAAAAAAAATCTCTACTGACCAACGTAAAAATATTACAAAAATATTTTTCAAACAGGCATTTAGTTGACATAATTGACAAATATAAAAAAAAAAATAAACGTTTTTCAGAGCAGAAATTTTATTTTATCTGATAATTAATCAATTTCTGCATTGAGTTTTAAAAACAGATTGTTATATGGTGGCTTCGTCAATTTATAAAGTTTTTTTATTAAAACTTCTATTTCCAAGATATTGGAAGAATTAAAAGTTAATTAGAGAATTATAATTTATTCAAAAAGATTATAATCAATATGCAAATTTTCTATTTCTAAACAGATGAGTATAAATATATTTTTGATCAGTTCGGAAAAGTCAAGAATGAATAAATAATTCTTAAATGAGCACGTATGATGAGATGTTAGTTGACATATTTAAAAATTACAACGTCCTTGATTAGTTAATAATTTCAAGTTCACACCTTGCTTGCTTCGTCATTTCATGATTATAAAATATCGTTATCTTTCCACTTGTATGAATTAATAAATTTCATAATTAATGCAAACAGCAGCATTCTTTTATCTTCTATCTCTTTCGTATTTAATTTAATTCATTAATTAATTAATTTGTTTCCACTACTTCAACTACATTTCATATTATTCATTTAGTATAATCAAGGATCCCTGAGACAACAGGAATTTTAAAATATTTGGAGTTTTATTCCGTAATTGAATCTTTAATTTCCAGCAAATTTGCTATTTTTCTGCAAAGAATAAATAAGCCTCAAACAGCTCTATTCTCTAAGCAAAAAAATTGATCTGTAAACAGCGTTAATCCATTTTAACACCTCCTTGCCTCAAACTTCTATTCTCTAAGCAAAAATTTCAACGCCAAGGCGTTAACATTTAGTCAATAGTGTTAAAAATTAATGTCATGTCCAGGGGTGTCATTAATATTTTAACGCCGTATTTAATAAATAAAAATGGCGTCTTTAACTTCAATAGTAAGGTTATGATTTTGATAGCTTTGAGATAAAAGCAACAAGTTAACGTCATTGTTAAAACTTGATTTAAAGAATAGCATTTTTTTAACGCTGATATTACATTCAATTTATTAAATTAAATTTTAACGGAAGATTAGCTTCACGTGCCAGGGCTCCTGGGTTCGCTTCCCGTCCTAATTGAATTAGCTACTAATCATTTGAAATAATTAGGGATGTGGATTAAATGGCCTTAGATACCGATAAATATCTAAAAAAAAAAAAAAAAAAAAAAAAAACAAATAAACTACAAAAAGTTCAACAAAAGTATGTTTTTATAATGGAAAAAGGATGGAAGCATCATCCGCAGAAAAAGAGCAGGCAGGTGATATTTATATTTGTAGCTGACGTTTCGAGCACTTGTCAGTGCGACAAGATAAGTGCTATCTCCAGGGCAAACAAAATTGTCAAATTACTACTTGGTACCTTGACATCTGCACGTAATTAGATAATTTTGTTTGTTCTGAAGATGAATGCGACAAGCGCTCGAAACGTTAGCTATAAAATATAAGTTTATTTTTCTCTGTTGCTCTTTTTCGTTTTTTTTTTTTTTTTTTTTTTTGAAAGGAAAAGGAAAAAGATTATATAATTTAATTAATTTTTTTTTTTTTTTTTAGGGAGAGACCAGTCGAAAATCCTTCCTAATATTCTTCATTCAATAGGCCAATGTCCTCTGGTTCGTCTCAATAAAATCCCCCAAGATCATGGAATCAAATGCGAAATGCGTATGTAGAGATTTATTTATTTATTTTAATTATATTATGTAAATATATAATTATAATAATCTTTTTTAGAAATGTATATATACATACTATAAGATTAGATTAGAAATAAAAAAAAAAAACAAATCAATATTATCTTCTAGATTAGAGAAAGATTTCATAAAAAAATTGCATATTTGGTAATAATGATAACGGTGTATAATTTATCATTAAATAATAGCTTTTTGTGATTTTTTTTAAATTTAAAAAGTTTCTTTTTAGTGTAGACCAGTAAATTATCACTGAATAAAAACATTTAAAAACCAATTAGTTTCTTTCTTTGCCTTTCTTACGGTGTCTCGGGGTGCTAATTTTGAGAGATTCCAGCGGCCACAATTTTGAAGCTATTGACCTCAAATTTTTTTTAAATTAAAGCTATTTAAAATATCTACAACGTATAGAAGCCCTTTTTTTTATTTTCGAAAAAATAAAAATTTTGTTTTAGATTAATCGCATTAAAGAAAAGATATTTTTTAAAAATTCGCTCTATATCTTATAGATAATTAAATTAGTAATCATTGTGTTAAAAAATAATTTTTTATCCTTAATTAATTAGCTTCTTTCAAATGAAATGGAAGAAATCCCTTGATGATTTTATCTAAGTAAGCCATTTGGATACCAAATGGCTTGAATAAAAATGTCTGGACCCCCAATATGTATATTAATTAATAATGGTTATCGTTAAAATAATATAAGCCTCCTGAATAATCGATAAATAATACGTAAGATAAATTTGCTTAATTAATTTTTGTCTTTTTTAGTTGCAAAATGCGAATTCTTAAACCCTGGTGGGAGTGTCAAAGACAGAATTGCATTCCGTATGGTGGAGGATGCCGAACGTCAAGGATTACTTAAACCGGGCTATACTCTGATTGAACCCACATCCGGGAATACAGGTACCATTGTGTGTGCTTTTTTTTTTAAAGAAAATTTATAATACAAATTCTTCTATTTGTTTTTAGGAATTGGTCTCGCAATGGCTGCAGCTGTCCGTGGCTACAGATGTATTATCGTAATGCCCGAGAAAATGTCTGATGAGAAAGTCAATGTTCTGAAAGCTTTGGGCGCTGAAATTATTCGAACGCCTACTGAAGCACCTTTTGATTCGTACGAAGGACATATTCATACAGCACAAAGACTAAACAAGGAGATACCTAACAGCCTCATCTTAGATCAGGTCTATATTTGCTTTCTTAAATGAATTAAGCTTTCACGATTGTTGTTATTTGTAATAAAAGACATTTTTGGAATTAATCTGTTTATTTTAGTTAGTAATTAATAATACAAATTAACTACAAACAACGTTCTGGGTGTTTCCAAAGTGAATACATCAGCTCATGATTGGAACATTGTTTGTAGTTAATTTGGGTTATTAATTACTAACTAAAATAAACCAGGAATGATGTCTAAAATGTCTGTTATTACTAATAAACTAAGAAGCTAACAGCAATTCCTATATTTCCATTTATTGAGAGCTTTCTCTCAACTCTGCTCAGAGGAGTGAAAGGAATATCGGAAGTGAAAAGTGTCTAATAAAAAAATATGTAAATGATGCGGCAAATTTCAGAATATGATTTTGAGAACAATTGGGAATTATTGTGTTTTCAATTTATGTCGCAAAATTATTAATTAATTAATAAACTTTTTCTTTTATAGTATCGAAATGCTAGCAACCCTTTGGCACATTATGACGGAACCGCGGAGGAAATATTCCGTCAATGTGAAGGACGCTTGGATATGGTTGTGTGCACTGCAGGCACTGGAGGCACCATCTCGGGAATTGGCAGAAAATTAAAAGAATTAAATCCGAATATTAAAGTTGTAGGCGTAGACCCCCAAGGATCGATTCTTGCCCGGCCTGAAGAACTTAACAAAACTGATGTCTCTTTTTACGAAGTGGAGGGAATTGGATACGATTTCATACCAACAGTTTTAGGTAGATAAATAAAATTAGGCACAAAACGCATTCTGTATTGTGTTAATCTACAATTTTCTAAGAAATTTAAGTTTTTTTTAATCCTTTTTAGATCATTCTGTGGTGGATGATTGGATTAAGTCTAGTGATAAAGATTCATTGATTATGTCACGACGATTAATTAAAGAAGAAGGATTACTTTGTGGTGAGTTGAAAAACTGTTGTCTTTGACTTTCTTTTTTTTCGGTTCGGATGTTACCTTATATTCTCAAAAGAAATTCAAATTAATTTCATTATTGTGTGATTAATGGAAATTACATTTGTAAAAGTTTTCACTGAAGATAGTAAAATGTCTTTCTAATTCCAGGAGGTAGCAGTGGTTCTGTTATGGTAGCTGCTTTAAAGGTCGCAGCTTCACTTGAAGAAGGTCAACGATGCGTCGTCCTTTTGCCTGACGGTGTTCGTAATTATATGACAAAATTAGTGAGCGACGAATGGATGGAGGCCAGAGGATTTGTAGAGAAAGAACTAGGCACACAACATTGGTATATATTTTTTTTTAATCATTCCCTAACTGTCCTTATAACCTTGTATGCAGTTAGAGTAAAAGATGCTTGAAGATATTATATTGCCCTTATTCACTATATAAAGACACAGATATAAATAATTTTTTTACAGGTGGTGGAATTCTCCGGTGTCAACTTTTAAGATAACATCTCCAGTTACAGCAACATCTTCTACAACTTGTGAAGAAACTCTTGAAATTATGAAAAAAAATAATTTAAATCAGATTCCAATCGTTGATTCATCCGGGTAAGAATCATTGTATTTTTTTTTATAATAATGGTGACAAAGATATTTAAGAAATTTAAAAAAAAACTTTCCTTTAAAATTTCATATATCTTTGAATCGCAAAAATACTTTTGTCAATATTTTTTTTACTCTACTATCTTTGAAAATGTTTATCCAACAATATTCGGTGCTTTTCTTTAGACCCCTCTTCAAGGGGAAGAATTTAAAATTAGCAACCAAATTTGTCTCTGGAGATGTTTTGGATAAAATTTATTTGTGAATTCTTATAAGAAACTACAACTAATTTGATGGAGGAATAAATTTTATATATATATTTTTTTTTTTAATTTTCAGATTACAAGGAGTCGTTACATATAAAAATTTATTTTCGAAATTAGTTGATCAACAAATAAAATTTTCCGATCCTTTGACTTCAGTTGTATCACGAAAATTTAATTCAGTATGCTTGCAAGATCCACTCAATCGGGCATATTATGCCCTTAAGAAAGAACCATTTGTATTGGTATTGAGTTCTAAAAAAGGTTTGTTGAATTTTCAATTTTTTTTTTTTTTTTTTTTAATTGTTGTAAGATACTGTAATCCAAATGGCCAATTCACTAAAGCTTATTAGAGAGGATCACGCATGCGCAGTTACTAAATCTTATAAGAAATAAACAACTGAGTAGGTGTGATTCGCTCTAGTGAAGCTCTGAAGTAATGAGTTGAAATTTATTTATTAATATTTTCTTTTTGTTTTAGGGAAACTTGAAGGAGTTTTAACAATGGAGAACTTTTTAAATTTTATAAAAAAAGAACCAGCATCTACTTAATGAATTAATTGAATATTTTAAAGAAAACATAAAATATTTAAAAAATAATAATAAATCATTTTATAAGTATTTTTTAATAATTTTGACAGTATTTTTTTTTTGAGAGACATTCCATTTTGATATTTAAAATTTTTTTTTTTTGTTTTAATATTTTAAAAAATTAAAAAAAAAAAATCAAATGGCTTCAAGACTAGATTTTGAGATTTTATTATCAATTTTGAAGTATGTACATTTAGACTGCATTAAAATTTTATCTGCTAATTGAATGGTGTTATTATTGTTAAAATATTGATTTCCTCTTTCGAGAGGTTTAAGAATTAATCTTATAATTGCAACTCCATTAGTGATACCTCTTGCTGAGTAATAATTAGAAAACAATCCTATTAGCTATAATTTATGATATATGATTGAAATAATATATACAAAAGACAGATGAAGAAGCAAAAAATCTGTCCAAAGAAACGCCAGACAGCTCGGCAAAATTTGTAAATTTCCAATTCACATAAAGCTTCTTATAATACAATGGTTAGTATGAGATATAGCTTATTCTTCTATACTCTTGTAAATTTATCATATAAATTAAGACGATATCTCAGATTAGTGCTGCGACCCTGTGGAAACTTTTAGAATTATAAGTATGATTTTTAAAGTTTCCACAAGAGTGCAGCACAAATCAGATATTTTATTCAATTATAAAGATTTTCTTTCTATATGAAATAGAATTTGAATTTAAATGATAAATTACCAAAGAATATACCCGGAGATCAAAAACTCTCAAAATCAGCACCTCGAGAAAAATGGTAAATTTTCAACAATTTTTTAATAGTTTACAAGGCATTATTTCCAAATATTTCAAAATTCACAGAAGAAGAGGTGTCGATACGTCTCTGAAATATTTGGAAATATTATATTGTTTTGTAAACTAATAAAAAATTGCTGAAAATTTACCTTTTTTTCTTTCTCAAATAAACCAACTTCAGCGGGGGGGGGGGGGGGGCAAAACAAAAAACAAAAAAAGCAAAACAAAAAATTGCTGGATAATTTTTATTTTGATTATAGTTGATTTCTGGAAAATATATTTAAATTTAGTGCCAGTGTATAATAATAATTTTGTATATTTTACATATAATATGAGTCGACAAAATTAATTTATAAAGAAATGAGACCGAGAAAAGCAAGCCGACCCGTTTCACGGCCTGACGCTTGATGAAAATGGAAAAGGGGGAAAAAAAAGACTGACATAAAGGAATAGTCCAAGAGCTAGCGACAAAAATGGGCAAGAGTTTTCTGAAGGCTATTTTCAGAATAGGTTGCATTTTAGTGATGGAAAGATACTCTAGAGATAGCACTTCCAGTACCGGAGCCTTTGGCTGGAATAAGCAGATAAATTTGCGGGAATATGTTTTTTCGCAAATATCTCGAAAATTATGCGGTTTTCCGTAAAAATTCATCTATACAAAAATAATCAAAATTAAATTACAAACAAAAATGGACTAGTACATAATCATGCTAAAGTGAACGGTTCGGGAGATATAGAGGGGTATTTTATGAATTACAAATTTTACCTCTCTAAATCTCCCGAACCGTTCACTTTAGCGTGATTATGTACTAGACGATTTTTGTTTGTAATTTAATTTCGATTATTTTTGTATAGATGAATTTTTGCGGAAAACCTCATAGGTTTCGAGATATTTGCGAAAAACCCGCAACCTTACCGGCTTATTCCCGCCCAAGTCCCCGGTACTGGAAGTGCTGACTCTAGAGTATCTTTCCATCACTAAAATGCAAACTATTCTGAAAATATTAGCCTTCAGAAAACTCTTGCTCATTTTTGTCGCCAGCTCTCTGACTAGAAAGGAAGAAATGCCAGCCTTAGCTCGGGTAACTCGTGGTCGCCATCCACGTACTCACTAGAAGTGAGCCCCTGAGTGAAATTAAAAAGAACAAATTGTATGAATAATAATGTATAATAAATAAATTAATTGGTATTAATCAAATATATTTTTTTATACGAAGCTCCTAAGCAAGGATATCATGTGAAACAGATATGAGAATTGGTTGCCTAACAACACGGCGTTCATATTAGTGAAAGGAAAAAAAAGGAGAAAAACAAAATTGACTTTTTTGTATTAGTTTATTTTTTCGGAAAATAATATTACAAAATTTATTTATTCAAGTGCAGCTCTTATTAATACAAAATATTAGTAATAATAATATTATGTTAGCAAAGTGTATTTGCAATTTTTATTTATTTATTTATTTATTTAATCCTGAGTGTAATATTTAAAAAATGTTTTATTTTATTTATTAAATCTAAAAACATTTTCTGGCCACTATTATTTTTGTAGTAAAAAATTTTTAAAAATGAGAAGCTTAAAAAAAGGAAATAAGGAAAGTAGCGGTTAAGGGTAGAAATTAAAAAAATTATTTAAAAACATTCATTTCTGCTAGATTCTGAATTTATTTGGTTGGGGAAAAGGGGGATATATGAAGCCATGGCAATGATCAATGGCGTAGCATGAGGCACCTTGTTGTCCCTCCCCTCCTTACCCGAAAAAGGAAGTGGTGCCGGACACTCCCACCCCCTTGGGACAAAAAAATTTTAAATTGATATTCAGGTCTATTCTCTAAGCAAAAACGTTAACTTTTAACATGTGAAATAAGCGTTTATTCATTTTAACACCTCCTTGCCTCAAATTGCTATTCTGACTTGAACGCCAAAGCATTAACATTTAGTCAATAGCGTTAAAAATTAATGTCATGACTAGGAGGTGCCTTTAATACTTTAACGCCGTGCTTAATGCATCAAAATGGCGTCTACCAAAAAGTAAGGTTATGATTTTGAAAGTTTTGACATAAAAGAAACATGTTAACGTCCCTGTTAAAACTTGGTTTGAAGAATAGCATTTTTTTTTACTTTTTTTTACTTTTTTTACTTTTTTTACATTTTTTATTTTTTTTTAACGCTGGTGTGTCACATAGGCCTACAAGATTGAGAATAACAATTCAAGGATCGTTAACACCAGATGCTAAAAAGTAAAATGTTAACGTCGCTGTTAAAATTTGGTTTAGAGAATAGCATTTTTTAACGTTGATGTTATTAGTTATGTTTTTATAGAATAGACCTGAATATAGGCTGATCTAAAAATATGCTCTTATCTGCTTTATACTGTATTTATTTGTACATTAACTATTCTAGAACTTTTTAAATTTTTTTCTAGAATTTCGATTTGTTGAAATAAGAAAATTTATTTTTACCTATCATTGATTTTGGCTTTCGTAGTGGAGAGGGTAGATTTGTTCATTTATTTAAGAAAAATTAATTAATTTTTTTAAATGGAATAATTAAAAAAAAATATATATATATATATATATTTCATAACTGGCTCTGTTTATTGTTTTTATCACACTCTAGCAGAAGTGAAATAGAAGAAAATGTTGGTGGTGTTTTGTCAAATAGTTATTTGCTACTTTCCATTCCAAAAAGAAAATATGAAAATTTAAAAGTCAGCACAGTTAACTAACTGTTCTATGAAATTTTTTTTTTTTTTAATTTTTTAAAAATTTTTTTTATTTCAAAAATCACTAATTTGTCTTATAGGAATGTAGCATGTAGTAAATTTTTTTTTAGTAAAATGTAAATTAGATCCAATTTAAATTTCGAAATTTTTAAGATTTTTTTTTTTGGACCACCTTTGTAGATAATATAATAAGCGGCATTTTTTTATTTTTCATTTTTTTTTTCTAAAATTTCCTATTTAAGATTTTGAAATTTGCTTTATTATAGTAGAGGGTGAAATTGGATTGATGTAATAAAAAATAATATTGTATCAATCTATTCAATCAATTGGTTTAATAGGATCGGTTTACAACTCAAAATTTATTTTTATTTAAAAAATATTTTTTTTGAACTTTACAACTTTTAATAAATTATGATAATTAAAAAATTTTCATGATTGACAATGACGTGTGAAGGAAAAAAGAAATTAGTCAGAATATCTATTTCAGAAAGTCCCGAAATTTATTTTCCTTTCCATTATAATCTAAATTTTTTATTTGACCTTTTTTGTTTTCTAACGTCACTGGCTATCATGACAGAGTGTAGGAAAAAGTTCGGTAAAAAAAAAGATTCACCCACACATATAATAACAAATTTCAAAGGCGAAAAGGGTCAATGTACCCTTTAAATAATATAAAATAATTTATTTTGTTAAAATTAATTTTATTTATTTATTTATTTTAAATTTAAATTTATTCTTGGCAGTTATTTGTCTATCTGATATTCCAAATTATTGTTTCAATTTTTTTTTTTTCAAGGGGGGCTTAAGGGAGTGGACCTCCCTTGGGACCAGGTTAGAGCCTTTTATTTAACTCCTTTCCAAAGATCCATTTGAATTTTATTTCTGAGCGAGGGATCTATTAATTTTTTTTTTTTTTTTTTATAAATATTTTTAATGATATTTCGTCGCCCTGTATTTTTGTCTGTCCCAAACTCGAAGCGCCCATTTATTTATTTTTTTTTCAATACTAATTGGGAGATAGGCAGTGGCGGATCGAAAATTTATAAAAAATGATAGATTTTACAGTATAAGTCAGAGTTTCTCAACTCGCAGCCCATTTCTTTCAAAAAAAGGCAAGGCGAAGACAATAAAATTGCAAAAATATTTTTTTTATCCCGCGTCGACTATTCGGTTTTAATTAAGACTATCCGTCGCCGGCGTCATAATTAGGCCCACTAATTATATTTGAAAAATTGGGATCCTTGATTTTTATTTATATCTTGGGGATGTCCTTATACATGAGAAAACCGCCGCAGAGAAGGACAGGATAAAAAGTAAAATATTATTCCGAATTTTTTTTATTTTAATTTAAATGACTAGTTCTTTTTTTTAATTTTTTATTATCTTCACCCCTTCTAGAGATTGAGAAACGCTGATCTAAGTTCTTGATAATACATATTGAAGCAGGACTCCGATCCGAAACTGGACCATAAAAATAAAGGTATACAAGAAGATAAATAAATATATGAAGAAAAACTGAATATTTATATTCTCATCACTACTATATGGAATAATATAAGAAGCTACCGCACCTAAAAAGAACCTATCGAGAGAACAACCCTTAAAAAAGAGCAAATATTTCGAGATAATTTTATATTGTGCGAAAAAAATCAAATTTATTAGGAGAATTTTTAATTATAGACCACATTTTTGTATTAAATATTTATTAAAAATATATAAATACTGTACAACGTTTCGACTACTTATTCGGCAGCCGATATCAAGAACTGTACACTTGCTCCGACTCAAGTGAACCAACTGTCATGTCTGTTACGTGCCTTCTCAGAAATGCAGACAGATGGCGCGGACGTCGCTATATATTAAAAAAAGGCACGTAACGGACTTGACAGTTGGTTCACTTGAGTCGGAGCAAGTGCACAGTACTTGATAACGGCTGCAGAATAAGCAATCGAAACGTTGTACTGTATTTATATATTTTTAATAAATATTTAATACAAAAATGTGGTCTATAAACTAAAAATTCTCCTAATAATAATATTTCAAACCACAAAAGCTTTAATAAACAAAATCAAATTTCTTTATTGTATGAAATTTTTTTCTGAAGTGAAAATATTCTCAGTAGCTTCTTCATTCAGCTAAATCCGCCAGTGATTTTAGATATTTTTTTTTTTTAATTATCTTTCTAATATTATTATCTTTTAATATTTTTGGGAAAAAAATTTTTTATAAAGCTTAAAAAAAAATTCTCCCTTTTATTTTGTTAGGCGCTTTGAGAGTTTCATCCATGGATGGATTTTTTAAAAATATAAATTTATATAAATTGTTATGAATTAAATAAAAATCGATCAATCGTTTGTTTTATTTTTATTTTTTTTTTTTATTTTTTAAATTTTAAAATTTCTAATAGTTTGTGTTTGCCCGGAATATTATTTTGTTTGTCGGAAATGGTCACATTTTTATTTATTTTTTTTTTGATTGCTCAAATTTTGAATTTAAGCAATTTTGGTGCATAACGATTGTCGAGGGCGATTAATTTTTTTTTATCATTTTTTTTTTTAATTAGTTTTTTCAAAAATGGTTCTAACGATTTTGATTAAACTTTAAATTCTTAACAAAGGCCTTAATAAGGCCTACAAAAATTAATCTCATTGAGAGAAGATGAACAATTCCGTTGCTATTTCTACAACTGACTCAATCATGTGGTTGGTGTGATGCCCACATGGCTCAAAGTTTTTATTTATTTATTTATTTTTTTTTTTAATTTTATTTTTTAAGTTTATAAATAAAAATTTACTTACATATTATGTTGTTGTTTGATAAAACGTTAAGGCTTGTATTATTACTATAAATTTCAATATAAATGATCGTATTTTTTTTTCTATCTTGCAATCGTCTTAGTTTTAATGAATCGAATAGAGAAGGCCACAGGAAGTGAGTTGGTTTGCGTGTTGCGTGCACTGGAGCTCGGATGCTTAGACGCTCTCGGATGTTCAGATACTGGCGCGATGTGCACGTAACGAGGCGGGCAACGGCGCTCCGTGTTCCAGATGGCTTGTTTCTGCCTCATGGTTCCGACATCGACCACCGCCTAGGCATGTGCACGAGCACACTGATACTTGATCGGGTGGACAACCGTTGATTGGGCCACCAGTATGTCCGGCAAGTACTCGGCCGTTGACGGCGAGCACTTCACCATCCACTGTGATCACCTGATGTGACGCCGATTGTAGCTCGTCGTCCTTGCGAGTGTCTTCGGCGTTCCTATTAATCCATCGTTTGTATTAATTTCAAAATCGAGGCCAAAGCAAAAACGGATTGAATAATTCGCATTATACGGCACGTCAAAATTATGAATAAGAGCAATACGAGGAATCGACATCACAGTGATAAAAATATTACTTTTGCTTATGGTTTAAGAAAATAAATAACTGATCCTGATGATGCCTGTACAGAGGTGCACACAATTTGAGTGATTGCTTTTCATTTAATTTATGAATTTTGAAGTTTTGTTGTGTTGATTTTTTGAAAAAGATAAGGATGCCACAAAGGAGACAGTAAAACTGTGAATAACTAGTCCGTATAGTGTGAATCGTCTTAAAAGAGGCACCAACATTGTCATGAAGCGAAGTACTAGAAGGTTGATACTAGCTGCGACGACCGCCAACCCGAAAAGGATGAACACCAGGCTGAGAGCCACGTACCCTGGCTTATTAGTCAAGGCTTGGTCATTCTATAAGAAATAATAATATAAAAATCAGTGGCAGTCCCTGGATTTTGTTAAAGCGGGGCCAAAGAGGTTGAGAGGCGCATTCAAGCATAATTTAGTTTTCAAATTTACATCAAAATAAAAGTAATGAGGTCAGTACTGATACTGAATGTGGTGACACAAGATGTTTTCTCTGTTAGCACAGGAATATTTCTGAGATGAAAATAAATTTCACTCAGCCTTTTTAATTACATTCCATTGAAAATAATACAATTCATAATAAGATAATAGTTTTGGGCATATCCCGAGTAGTTTTCGCGTAAAACGAGATGGTCCTTAATTGGATACATCTCGAAATTATTTATATGTGATCTTTGTATTTTAATAAATAAAATTTGCAGAATAATTTATAAAGAATTTGATTTTCGGTTTAACTGTGGTTTATTTGTAAAAATATTTACAACGTTTCGGCCACTCATTCTGTGGCCTTCTTCAGGTACAATTCTCCTAAGATTACAAAGTTTGTTACATTTCAATTGAATTGAAAACTCCAATTTATAAAGAACGTATTCAGATTGAACTTCCAGAGCTGTTAAAAGGCATACGTAGCTCTGAGTCAATGAATCTTAAGTTTATTAAATATTAGATGTCAAATTATACCGTTTGAAAAACAATTATTCCAATTTCGGCCGGGGAACAAAAGAGTAACAGCCACTAAGATCATTTCTGTTAAGCAATGCCAAAGTGCGGCTTGGGATGGGAAAAACAAGCGTATGGTAGTCATTGGAACAAATTCAGTAACGCAAATGGGAAAATAAAAAAAAATATTCCAATTTTAAGATATTGAATTAATCCGATTAGATCGGGCATTATTTGAAATAGATAGATGATGCTTTTTAAACAATGCTGATAAAATACGAATTATATTTCACCTGAAGTGCGACATAGTCGCCAAATCCTATTGTTGTAAGTGTGACGAAACAATAATAGAAGCTATCAAAATAAGACCAGCCTTCGTATTTGCTGAAGACGCAAGCACCTGTGGTGATAATAATTGAGGAGAGGATACTGGTAGCTGCCATCAGATTCACTTCTGTCGCCTCTGTTTTTTCGCAACGGAGGTATCTAAAAAGAGACATTGATTTTTTAAATTTTTTTTTGCTACCGTAGAAATGGTAATTACAAAAATTACCTTTTGACTCTCCTAATAACAACAGAGGCGAATTTGTTGAGTCGCTCTCCTATACTTTGGAACATGACGAGTCCCAGGGGAATACCGACCATTGCATAGGCCATGCAGAAGGCTTTCCCGCTTATTGTGACCGGCGTTGAATGGCCGTAGCCTAAACAAATTAATACTAATATAAACATAATGATAAATGAAAAATCATCTCCTTTTGGGGTTATACGAATTGCTTTATTTATCCCTCATAAATAACTAGATACATGTTACAAATTTATTAAGATTTAAGTACAAAATTGTATTTTGCTTATGGCGTTCCTGGTCTATATAAAATTTAAATGATTCTAGTTTATTAGAGTCTGAAGCTGTATGTTTATTTTATAATTCGAGAATTTTTTAAATTAAATTCACCATAATCAATATCAACCTTGACTCAAGCATCCCTGAGGTAAACATGCAATTTCATATATTAAAGCTATCCACCCATGAAAGCAAATTTGAAATAAGAATTTAATATTAATACAATATTAAGATCAACAGAAATGTCTCTCTTAAGGCGGCTACACACGTAACTTCAAACTTGGCAAGCTCCACGTGCAATCTTAGAGTCTGTGTAACTGTAGCGCCTGTAGAAGAATTTTGCGCAAACATTTTAATTGTGCAAACCTCAATTAAATTTTAATCATGCACAAGAATATTTGCGCAAGCAAAACTCTTCACCATTTTATAGACGTCTTGACATTTGATATTTATTTAATATATATTAATTCATTTAAAATTTCAAAGCATATGAGCATATCTTGTTATCTTCTAATAATTAACCTTCCGAGTTTGACATTTTTAGGTTAATTTACGGCATAAGCTGTTTCTTGCACAAGCATGCTTGTGCTGTGGGGTGCCCAATGGAATTTGTGAATGCTGGTACACAAAGATTGGACATGCATGTTTGTCAAGTGTGCAGTTGTCAAGTCTGTAGCCGCCTTTAGAAAAGCTTTTGGCCCTTTAAACTCCAAGCACAGCAGTGGCGGATCCAGGGATACATTTTTTTTTATACGAGAGTGTATAAATATATCAAATATAAATACACAATTAAAAAAACACTATCGTTGGAGTCGCTCTTCCAGGGAATCCCAGCAATCACAGTTCTTTTAATTTTGTTATTTGTTAAATCCCCTAGGAGAATAATAAAAAAACGAACTGTATGTAAGGGAAAAAATTCCAATTCAATTAACAAAAGGTCAATAGTTCGTTTCAAGTAGAAAGCGATACAATTTATTTAAATTAGATTGGTTACTAATTTAAATAAAAATGAACTGAGAGACTTAAAATGTACTCTTTTAGTTGAAGTTTAAAATTGTTACTCATTTGTTATGACTCGGAAATGAATCTCTTAAGGAATAGAAAGAAAAAGAAACTTTAAGGTATGTCTGGGTTTGAAAGAGATATCAAAATAAATGGAATTTAAATTATCTGCTCTTGTTTGTTTTGGTTTATATTAAAATAATGGAAGATAGTTCTTTAAAAATATCATTTAAAAGATTAAGAGAACAATCAACGGGAAATGTTTTAATTTCCTTAACGGTCAAAGTAATATAAGAGCAGAGTAAATTTTTAATTTCTATATTAATATTTGATTCGAGCGTAAAAAGAGATGAAACGTCCAATATTCATATATAAATGTTTATTGATTGCATCCTGCTTGAAAGCATAATTTAGTTAAGAGGTGTTACCCCCTTGGACCGTGATGGTAAAAGAGCCACACCTATTTAATCTATATTGGCAGCCAACGGAGGCATAAAAATGAGACATTACGTATTCCACGATGTAAGGGTAAATAATATTGGAAAAACCTTTGCAGGCAAAGGAAAACATTGTTTTTTAAAGAGGAAAATAAAATCTAAAGAAGAAAAGTACAAGTAAAATTCTCAAAATAAATTTGTATCCTCAAAGGGGTTGGAGGATAATCATTGTTGTAAAGAAAAGAGCGTTACTTTAGTTCACTAAGGATTGGTTTCTTCTTTTTTAAAACATCACTTAACTCAGGTTCTAGGCATTGAATAAAAAAAGTTATAGAATTTATTACAGTTTAATGAGTTCTAATAAATTTATGATAATCTTTAAAAAGAAATTAGGGATGGAAAAGGAGCTCGAAAAGTCGATTTTCGATTTTGGAATCGAGTTGATGTTTTTCGATTCTCGGAATCGATTAATCATTTCTGAAAGTTGACTTTTTAAAAACTCTAACTCGTCCTTAAAAGATACTCAGTAAATATTAAATACATAGGCGTAGCCACGGGGGGTTCAAACCCCTCCATGGGACCCAAGTCATGACTAGATATTTATGCTCTATAATACAAATTATATTTTATATAGAGTAAGAGAAAGTAAAATATAATAATTTACTCTAGCTAAAAAAAAAAACCCAAAATGATTTATAAAAAAATCTTAAATTTTTCAAATATTTTAAAAAGTAAAAAGTAGGTGACTCGATTTGTTTGTCCGCAACTACTAATTGGGGATGAAGAAACCGGTCCTTAAAGAGTCTTGAAACATTTAAGAAATCATTGGAATTACCAGGCGAGAATATTGAGTATTAAAATTAGAGAACAATACTCAATTATTTTACAAAATCTCTCTCACTCAATAAAGTTAGCGAACTATTGACCCTTGTTTATAAAACTTTACCTTTTCTCATTAATTTTTAAATAGATGGACATAATGTCGGTACTTGGTCTTGGTATTAAACAAATTTGAGAATAGGAAAGTTTTGAATTGTCGTTTGAGGTTTCAAGAGCTACCACTAAACTGTCAGTCCACATTCAAAGTTTCAAACCACAATCATTAGTTTGAAAATAAATGAGCTTAAGAGATAGTGGCACCATTAATGAATTTTTATTTATTAAAAAAAAAAAAAAAGGATATTATTTAATTTATTTATTATAAAAAATTTATATTTGAATTTTGGTAAATTAACTAATATTATATTGTCATATCATGTAGAAATACTATCTTTTAACCCAGATAGATAGTAAAGTTTATTGAACATGGAATTTTTTATGGAGTCCTGGGATAAGATGTAGTAGCTATGTAATTTCGTTTATATACTCTGATATTATCGGGATCAGAGAATGGACTGGCTCCTTAGGGACCCAAAAGGACAGTTCAATAAAATCAAGAAAACTTTGCCTCTCTATTCTTCTTCGGCTTTAAGTACACCCTTTTCATGTTTTTTTTTTTTTTTTTTTTTTTTTTTTATTATTATTTTTATAATTGACTATTTTACCGCAAAAATCGTTTGGTCGGCCGAAATATAAAATTTTTACAAATTCAACCGAAGAGATGGGATTAGCTAGAAAAGCTCCTCCACTGCCAACGGCTATCTTTATTGATTTTTTTTTACATTTTATTAATACTACATTCACTGCTGAACTTAGTTTAAATTATGTTTGCAGCCAACAATTGAGCCTCTATTTAAATATAATTTTGAACATTTTTTAATGGAACGTTTCGGCAAGGATCCACCCTGACATCTATATCCTTCAAATAATATCATATCTTGTTCAAACATTTATATCAAAATAGAGTTGTCATTGATAATAATACAACGCAAACTCGGATGGGTGACTCCGAGGAATCAGCGCGTTGAACGTCCCCGGTAGCCATCGATAGATTAATATTCATAAATAAATTTAATATATTCAAAAATCTCTAACAATTATAAGTCCCGTAAAGGGGAAAATTTAAAAAAAGAAAAAGATATTGAGAAGGAATATTTCCAGAAGAATGTAACCAAATTTAATTTAATCTTCTATCTTGGCCTTATCCCTATGTGGGATCGGCAAAATTAATTTATAAATAAATGAGACCTAGAGAAAAGCAACCTGACGCTTGATATGAAAAAAGGCAAAAAGGCTGACATAAAGGAAACAAAGAAATGCCAGCCTTAGCTCGGGTAACTCGTGGTCGCCATCCACGTACTCACTAGAAATGAGCCCCTGAGTGGATTTCATTTAATTTAATAAAAATTTCTAATCACTTGCTAATGTTTTTAGTTCGAGTTTGAACCATCATCGGAACTGTGATATTTTTTGTTATATTTTAATTGTGATAATAGAAAGTATTTTATTAAAATATAAAAACAATATATCACAACTCCGGCGATGGTTCAAACCCGAACTGAAACGTTAGCAAGTGATTAGAAATGTTTATTAATTTAAATGGAAAAAGATTTGGCTGCTTTCTTCTTGGAAATATTCCTTTACCTTTGGTAACTTTAATACTATAGCTATAACTATATCTTCAATTAGATACTGAGAAGTTCAAGCTTAGAACTACAATACACATGAGTTATATTCAATTATTATCAAGTACAACCATATTTTTATTTAAATATTTGAACAATTTTTTACTCTTCGAAGGATGAAGATGGCATAAATGTTTCAATCAAGAGTGTTAAAAATTATTTTTAAATAGAAGCTCAATTATGGGCTACATCATCTTCCTTTACACACATCTTAACAAGAGCCACCATTTGCTTTTTAGTTTAAATTAAATAAACAAAAAAATCAGGGAAGGTAAAAGGATATATTTGACCAGGTTAAATAATTTGACATTTAAAATTTCTTCCAAAAAAACTTTGGTAATATCTGTATAAATAAATGATTTATCCTCCATTTCACGGAAAACCAACGTAAAGGCGTCTACTCACGTAACTGCACACTTGACCACCATGCACGTGCAATCTTTTTGTACAAGCAAACTGTAGCGTCTGTAGGAGAATTTTGCGCAAGCATTTTAATTGTGCAAGCCGCTTGATGCTCGATTGAATTTTAATCTTGCACAAGCATATTTGCGCAAGCAAAACTCTCCGCCATTTTATAGACATCTTGACATTTGATATTTAATATATTTAAATATTAATATTTATTCTGTCCAAGTGAGTATTTCTTGTTATCTTCGAATAAATAACCTTTTGTTTCGCTTTGTTTTAGGTTAATTTTCGGCATAAGCTTTTTCTTGCACAAGCATGCTTGTGCGGTGTGGTGTCGAAGGGAATTTGTGCATGCTTGTACAAAAAGATTGCACATGCATGATTGTCAAATTTGCAGTTACATGTGTAGCCGCCTTAACATCAAATTCAAGTATTTTTTTATGCTTCCAAATTCTTCGGGCCTTGTATCACAAACTCCACTGAATAATGTATGTAAATATTCCATCAACTTCTTCATTGTATTGAGACGCCAAAACAAAAGTATCTTTTAAAATAATTAATGAAGAAAGCAACTGACCGATCATGGCGAGTACGACAGTAGCGAAGTAAAAGGCGCCGGCGAATTTCCACTGAGGCCCGGCCTTATGGGGCTTATTCTCGATTATCACCAGTTCAATCATTCGGTATTCTGAGGCGGAGATGTTATATTTTCGCATCAAATTCAGCTTCAGCTCTGCGTCATACATATATTTCAGCTGAAATTAATTATTTCAATGCAACGACTCGTTTATAACCCTAGCCTTTTTTTCCTTATTATTCATTTTCTCTAACACTTACTATAAATATCTGCTATTGAAAATACATTATTTCACAAATTACGCGATTTTTTTAACTAGATAAAAATAAAACCAAGTGGAAATTTTATTTTTAAAATTCTCTTTAATCAGTTTCTCAACAAGTTTTATATTTTCTATGTATATTTATAGCTGATATAGATTAAAATTTAAATTTAATTATTTTTTTATTTTTAGTAAGTTAAAATCAATATTGGTACAAGATTAGCGAATTGTAGAAAAACTTAAATATAGTAAAACTATTATTGTTAATTCAGAAGGAAACTAGTGAACTTTGCTGACAATCCTCTAATCAATCTATCTTAACAATTCAGATCGGTTCTAATGATGTGTAAGCTTAAACTTTATATTGAAAGAAACTCGAGTTCAAATCCACCAATGACCAAAAAAATTGTCCAACTCAATATGTTCTCTTGGGAAAGTAAAAGAAAGCCTTAAATATTTCTCGATTTTAATTACGCTTTATAAAAAAAAAATTTGAAAATTAGTTTCATTAGAGATCTGCTCCTGGATAAATAAATAATAAGGAATCAATAAACGAAACGCCGGTAAACAACTTTTACAACAAATTTTCCTCTTTAATAATTGCGAAGACATAAAAATAAATAATTCACATTTATCACTGAATAGTCCACAAATAAAAAGGTGTTAATTCGACGAGAGAAGGAAAAATAAATTAATTTTTTGTAAATATTTTTTTGATAACATTTGATGAATGAATGCTTTCAATATATCTATTTATTTATTTTAGTCCTTGATTAAATTAAAGATTGTATTATCAATTAATTTTATTATTGAATAGAAGCACCTAAATTTATTTTCCGGGGTGAATAGACATTTTGTTTTTGTAGGACATGTCCTCCAACTACAAACATTATGACATCCTAGAAGTTCGAAAATTATTTTTTGATTTTTAATAAATTTCATACCAAAGATTATTATATCTTCCTACTAGTAGGGATGAAACAATACGAGTAAATACAAGTACTTACTCGATACTTTTCTTTCGATACCAAGTACTTTTGGAATCGATACTTTGGAATTGAGTACCAAGTAAGTATCGGTCAAAAATACTCGTATCGATACTCGGTCCACGTACGCGATGATTAGTTAGGCCGGAGGAACATTTACGTCGATTTGTTCTTGTTTACAATAGAAATAAGTGGAAATGTTTGTACCGCTGAATTTTAATTTTTATTATAGGAGTGTTTAACAGGGAAACACCTTGAAAAATTATTATTTTTGGATAGTACCGCTAGAACTGAATTTTTTCTTAGACGTCGTTGTTTTTTTTTTTTTTTTCAAGAACTTGATGTTTTATGCCTATGGAGATTTAATCAAGATTCGCAGGGACTTTCCAGCCAGGAGATTAAATAAAAAATCTTTTATTTATTATAATTTCTATTTGCCGGCGTTTCGGACTCCAATCACGACCTTTATCAGGGCAAATATTGTCAACTATACACGATCTTAGGTATTTTAATATTCATTGCAATTAAAAATATACAATTTCTTTTTACTTTGATATGTACAAAAATATTATCATCTACTTTCTACTCGGAGGTCTCCGATGATGAAGGTCGTGATTGGTGACCGAAACGTCAGCAAATAGGTATTTAATCTCCTGGCTGCAAAGTTCGGTGCGAATCTTGATAATATCAGTACTTACTGCTGTTTTTGCTTATCTTTAATTGTACGAAAAAATTGACCGATACGAGTAAGTATCGATACTTTTCAATCGATACCGAGTAGGTACTCGATACTTTGCGACCGATACCGGTATCGAGTAAAAGTATCGATACCTTAGTGGTATCGTTTCATCCCTACCTACTAGTAGACTTCTAATTTATATTCAACCACAAATGGCAAACATAAATAGCTGTATTAGCAGCGAGACCCATTCTAAATTCAACATAGAGAAAACAAATTTTAATTAAAAAGAAATTATGAATTCTTCTAGGTGAATAAAATAACAAAATTGAAGTTTAAAATTTTAATATTAATAAATTGGTTTATTAAATAATATGTGCACTATTTTGTTCAATAACTCTGGAAGTTTCATAATTCCACTCTCAGAAAAAGTTCCTGGCTTAGAACGAAAAAACTGATCCAAGTGCTGCTGTTTGCAGTCTTCAGAAATAATCTCTAAATAGAGGAGGCAAGTGGCTAAGCTGGAGATTACGGATCTAAAATCTCAAAGCAACTCGGGTTCGAATCCAGCTTGCGGCAAATAATTCAACTTTGGCGAAGTCTTCTTTTAGAGAAGGAAAGTGAGGGAAAATCTCATCTCTAAGGGTCCAATTCGAGGTGGCCTAAGTGCCTTAAAAATGGAGGATGACTCCGAGTGGGTAATTCAGGAACTGCTGAGAAGTGTGGGCCGGGTGGCTGAGAAGGGGCAATACCTTATAAAATCAAAATCCAAAAACTCTAAAATAAACAAAATTCAAAATTTTATATTTTTCAATCAACCCTTTTCAAAATAGAAGAATATTTTAAACAAAAAAAAAAAAATCGAGAAATACTAAGGTCAATCTCATAAAATTAAGAATGAGAGTTTGAATAATTAATCTTTTAGGAATGGTATGGATTTGTCGATTTTAAAAATATAACACCTGAGATCTCCCATTTTACATGAATCGAAGCGCACACTAGGATTTGTGTTGGGGGAGGATTTTTTTTATTTTTAAACTTGAGATTTCTTTCCAAATATCTGGCATTTTTCGAGGTTCATATGATTAAAAATATTTAAAACAAATGCAAATATTTTTTTGAAACAAACTTAATGAGAGTTGGAAGGAAGTTAACTCTCAAATATCTCTTGGATACGCCAATCAAAGGATGTAATATTCAAATTTCATCAATTTTAGTCAATAGGTTTGAACTTATCAACTCAATAAAAGAAATGAGTGATTGTAAAAGAGTGGTTTCTAACAATAATGGATTAATAATTTCAAGTGAAGTTGGAACTTCTTTTTGAGTAAGAAAAATATAAAAATAAATGTTATCATATATGCAACTAAAATTTGGAGGTTAGATTCATTCATGTAAAATTTGAGATTAGTTTAATTAGCTTTCTGTTTTAGATATAGAATACTTAATTGATCTTATTTTATTGAATGGGATAGGAAAACTGGTATTAGCGATTATTAAGAACCACGTGTTTTTTGAGATACAAACAAATTTATAAATTGAATCATATATTCCATAATAATACAAAAAGTTTTCGTTTGGCATATTAATGGGTGTCATTAGTTGATTTTTAAAAGTTGAATTGGGAAGGTACCTGTAAGGAACTCCCAGCGTTTCCGTTCTGTGTCAGATTCGAGGGCGTCAAAGACGGCTGCGCCGATCAGCAGGTACGTGAAGGTGCACACGACCAGGGACAGGGTGCGGACATTCTGCCGCTTCATGCCTTAGGCCACCCCCTGAGACATTCGCAAATTTGCAAACAGCGCCCACCATTCACGTCATTTCCGCTATCATCTCCATCTCCTTCCTTCTCTTCCTCATTCTCCTTCTCCTCTTGACAATAATAAATAAATAAATAATAATAAATTTCTCAATTTTTAAAATTTACCTAATTAGTAGAAAATTTATTTAGATTTAATATTTTCTTAATTTTTTCATTTATATTTTTAAAAGAATAAACAAAAAAGCGTTTAGAAAATAAATTCATTTTTCATAATTCTTTTATAAGTATATAATATATAGATATAGATCTATAGGTCTATGCTGTATATATACAGTATGTATATATAGATATTTTAAATCGCGGCAATGACGTCAGAGTTAATGCGGTTTCTACAACCAAATCTTTTCATATTATTAATTATATATTATTTTAATAAAATGAATTTAAAAAATTATACAATTTGAAAATAGGGTTAATAGATATATGAAGGAAGTTTTAACCGGAGAGAGAGAATTAAGGAGAGAAGAGCGAGAGCGAGAGAGAGGGAGTAAGATGCTGACCTGTTGCCTGGCGAAATGGACCCCCTAAGCAGCTACCTATGGTCAGCTGCCATCCTCCCACTGCCCTGGAGGCTTTTCCGAAACAGATGCCACTTGGTGGCTGTGTGTCTGCAGAGGATGTGGTTCCCGATGTCGTCCTCGTGGTGGACTCGGGGATACCTCGGTCCATTGCTTGCCTCCGGATCGATAACCGACGACGACGAGGGCGACTCTCCTTTCGCAGTCATCACCGCCCCACGCTAGATGCCAGCCCCGTGCAAGGGTTCATGTTTTCAAATCTTAATCGCTCGATATTTAAAAATTATAAGCCCATCTAATTAGAATTACGCTTTTATAGCTGTTTATTCCGATACGAAGTCGCAGTAGCTCATGTGATTTAATAAAATGATAATTTACCCATCGATCAAAATATCTTCTCTGAAGATGGATGTGAAATTTTATAAAAATATATCCAACCAAATTTTCTTACATGGCTCCATAGTCCAACAGATGCATAATCGAATATTGGAAAATAAGACATAGAAATGAATCCCGAGTTGGGATTGTTCAAAGTCCAGAGGCGTAGCCAAAAATTTTTAATGCGGGGGGGGGGGGGGGGGGTTCAAGACAGATTTGCTTCCTCCTCCAGTAATGAGGCAGTATAAGAAGTCTAATGAAATGTGTAATTCTGAAGAATATTATGATTTCCAAAGAAAATATGTCCAGAGCCTTCCGAGTTCTGTTGTTGACGAATAGGTGTATGAATGATTTGTTATTGCATTTAAGTGAACGAAAAAAAGAGATATTTGATGTTGACAACAATTCGTTTGTTGCTCTCTGAAAGGACAAAGACGTTTTGCTTTTATACTCCTTATAAGGGATATGAAAGTTATTTAAAAAAAAATTATTAATCATATCATAAGATTAATAAAAATCAAAAAACTAAATTTAATGCATTTGGAATTGAATTGTAATCTTTTTTCTAATTTAGAAAAAATTTTAAAATGTCTTCCATCTTTAAAATCATTAACAATAAAATCCCAAAAAAATCAAAAATAATTCAATAGAAATCATTTTAAAATTTTGTCCTCAATTAGAGTATTTGGAATGGATTTTATATTTTTTCGATTTCCTGATTAATTGTCCAAAACACGAATCCCTTCGGGTTTTTAGAATATATAGTCGTTCATATGATCCTATTGATACAGTCCCAACCAAGGGCGGATCCAGAGGTGTTTCTCGGGGGGGGGGGGGGGGGTAATCTGGTGTGACTCGTCGCACAGCACACTATTTTTTCTTAATTTCAGTAATTTAAAGGCGCATTCTGTACTTGTTTGCCAGAATATAAATACAAATCAAATTTTCAAGTATTAATTTTTAAAATTTTACGTTAAAAATAAATTTTTTTGCGAAAAAAAGGTATTTTTTTTCAAATCTCGGAGGGGTATTACCCCCTTTACCTTCCCCCCCCCTTTGTATCCGCCCTTGGTCCGAAAGTATAGATAAATTGCCAAATTTAGAAATCTTCCAAACGAATAGTAGTTTTTTAAATTTAATTTTTTTTTTAATTTTCTCTAAGCGAATTACAAAAATTTTTAAAGAATATGTAATTAATAATCGTTTTATAACTTTAACATTCCTTCAAAACTTGTATGAAATCTTTCCCAAAACTAACTCAATTTCTTTGAACGATGCCCAAGGTGAAGTTTTAGAATTTATTTCAAATTTTCTACATTTGAAACACCTGTTTGTATATTCATCGAATCCTTCCCCTTTAATGAATGTTCTTGAAAATTGTAGTTCACAATTGGAGTCCTTGGTATTGGGATCTGACATGATGGAGTTCAATTTGAATGGAGTTTTAAGACAATGTCCAAATTTAGAATATATATAACTTTTCTTTTCCTAGGATTAACTTCACTTGAAATTTTGGAAATTGAATTTTTGTATATATATTCTTCCAATGACCTCGAAGAATTAATTTCAGTATTTAAAACAATTAAAATTCTACATATTTATGGTAAATGTAATTTCACTCAAAACTGCATAGAACAAATCAGAAGATGCCATAATTTACAAGAACTAGTATTGCCTTCAAATAATGACGAATTTAATATCAATGATGTTGAGAGATTTATACAAAATAATAATTATAGTTTTAAGTTTATAAGGTCAAATACTTATCATAGAATACATAAATATATTTATGTTCATTATTCAACTTTGTTCTATTATTGATAGAGAAA
>JAKCPI010028649.1:0-143520 GCA_023213315.1 Euborellia annulipes | reverse complement strand
AAAACAAGGTATGTCCACTTCGGAGCGAAAACTCGTCCTACTCTGCGCATGACGTCACGTGGCGGGCAGATAAGTAAGTTTGCTATGCGGAGTAGAGGGTAAATCACAGTTTTGTTTGCTTATATTAACAGATTTTATGAAAATAAAAACAAAACAAATATGATCACTTTTAAATATGTTTATTTTATTAAAAGTGAATTTTATTTTGTAAAAAATAAGTGGGTACAAGCTATTATTTTATAACTATGATAGTCTAAAAATAAATGAACCCAAAATTATTCATAGTATAGGTATCATTTAATGTATATATGTGATATTTAATGTTAAATATAAAATTAAAATTACTTAATATTAAAAATGTATTATAGAAATTTTTTTATTTTCTTTGTACTTGATTTATGACAAAGATTTTTTGCAAAAGTTCCCGATTAATTTTTCGTATTCTAATATACCTCCGTACTTTTATATAATATTTTAAAATTTCTATAGAGATATATATCTTCATTATGCTTAGTTTTGCTATGAATTTAATTAGCTAAATCCGTTATTATATCAATATATTATTGTTTTTATTGAAATTATCTCCATGAAACTTTAGAAACAAATCATCTGCAACTGTAATAATTGAATATAAATTTTCAATTGGATAACTTAAATGTCCTTTATAGGAACCGGCCGAAATTCGGTTTCGGCCAAAAATTAGCCGAAACTTTCGGCCGGCCGAAACCTGAGTCTGAAAAGATGGGATGAGAATCGCACGCAAAAAAAATATATATAATAAATAAATAAATAAAAAAGGACAAATGATTTGCACTTGAGGAAAAAATTTTCCCGCAAGGCGGAAAACTTAAGAGTCCGCAAAAAGGAGAAAGGTTCCGCGGGCCCCCT
This sequence comes from Euborellia annulipes, assembly GCA_023213315.1. Lineage (NCBI taxonomy): Eukaryota > Metazoa > Arthropoda > Insecta > Dermaptera > Anisolabididae > Euborellia > Euborellia annulipes. The sequence goes on along the minus strand of JAKCPI010028649.1, from coordinate 142,632 downwards.
CAGAAAAAATTTCTATATACGCCCCTGATAGTAAATACAAGTTTCGGTTTCGGTTACGGTTTCGGCCGAAACTAAGATTGAGGTAGAAATTCGGTTTCGGTTTCGGCTGAAAATCTTGTTTCGGTCGGACCCTAGTCCTTTAGATATAAATAATATCCAGTTTAAAGTTTCATTTATTTTATCAAATTTCTTTAAATTATTGCCAAGAAATGAATATTTTTATCTAAATCGATATACTATATATCCAGCTAAATTCTCACTGTATTTAAATATGGTAATAAAATTATTGTTAAAAATAATAATTTTTGATTATTTTTTTGGAAAGAAAAACACTTACTATTTTTAACATTAATCTTATCATCCCTGCCGCAGGCATTTGTCCATAATTTACATAAAGTTTCATCCTTTGGAAATCTATGATATTCCCGATGTTTTTTACTAAAATTACTACACCCATAAACTGCAGAGTACGGCATTTTGACTTCACAGTTCAACAATGCATTTAGTAGTATGTAAATATCTGTGGTAGTATCTGTATGCCACGTGCCACGTTTCACAGTGAGCTAGAGTTAGGGAGAAGTGTATTTGTATCATAGTCTGCCTGCCATGTCTGCCTGCCACGTGACGTCACAGTGAGCTAGAGTGAGAGGGAAGGTTTATTTTACATATAATATTATATGTTTTTATTAAAGCTTTTGTGGTTTGAAATATTATTATTAGAATTTTTAATTATAGACCACATTTTTGTATTGAATATTTATTAAAAATATATAAATACTGTACAACGTTTCAACTGCTTATTCTGCAGCCGTTATCGTTTACATAAAAAGCATGATGTTACAATAAGTTTTCTTAGTTTGATTTTTACATAGATGTTAAAAAATATTATTATTAAATCATTCCAAAATTACATATATATATATATATATATGCATACATACACACACATACATACATATATATATATATATGCATACATACACACACATACATACATACATATATATATATATTCTTGAAGGTTTCCGCGACCGGATGTATGCGAAGACAAGTTTTCTCGGGTTAAGTCGCGTGGTGTGCTGAGATTTACTCGACGTTTCGGCTCTCCTTTTGGAGCCATTTTCAAGAGAGAGAAGAGAGAGTCATCCACCAAATTGACCTGGGGACCAGGAAGACTGCGACCCCGTAAACAACCCCCCTCCACCATTACCTCCTAACTTCCTTCTCTCTTGAAAATGGCTCCAAAAGGAGAGCCGAAACGTCGAGTAAATCTCAGCACACCACGCGACTTAACCCGAGAAAACTTGTCTTCGCATATATATATATATATATATATATATATATATGTTCACACATCCATACATGCATGTGTGTGTGTATTGTTTGTAAAGCAAATAAAGATCACGAAAAAAACTCAAAATCAGCTGATTGTAACCTTATCCTGTGATTTATTGTTATTTATTTATTGCTTCTAACTAACTAAGGGCCGGTTTTTTCATCTTTGGGTAGTTAGTGAAGTCTCTGTTAAATTTCTTTTTTTTGTAGTAAAGAAACTCTCTTAATTTTTATTATATATATGTATGTATATATAAATATGACATCCCGTCATTTTATTTAAAAAAGTAGATATATTTTTTTTTTTTATTTTGATTCAACTTATTTTAACAATAACGTGATGAGATGTGATATATTTTACAATATGCAAAAGGTTAGGTCCACTGGTATCTGAGGCAGCCATTTGCTTTCATTTTGAATAACCCAGCCTTCGAGTATATGTATATGTATTCAGGGGCGCCGGAACGAATTTGAATCAGGGGGGGGGCAAAAAATTTTTTTTAGAAAATTAAAATAATTTAATATGTTCATATAGTATAAAACAAAAACAAATCTACTATAAAGCTTTAAAATTTTTAAATAAAATCAAAATTTTAATAAAATTAAAATTTTAAAAAATTTGCTAGTGATTTTATCACAAAATCAAAAAAATTTTTAGCCTATATTTATACTGTTTGAAGGAAATAAATATTTTTAATTTTCTTCTTTTAATTCAATATAAAATGTTTTTAGAAATTAGATATACAATAGGGTCTATATAAAATATTTTGGAAAAAAATGAATTTCTTACCCTTTTAATTTTTTTTTAATTTAAAAGATTTTATTTTTCAAAAGTAAAAATGTATCATTTTTAAAAATAAATGAAATAAAAGAAGAAATTTCCCCCCCCCTGTCCCCTCGTATGGGATGCCAGGGGGGGGGGCAATGTACCCTTGCCCCCCCCCCCCCCAGTTCCGGCGCCTATGTATGTATTAATATATAATTTGAATTTTTTGCCAAGGTCTCTGTTAAACTAGTCCGAGCCAAAAGTTCTGGGTACGATTTACCAAAGGGGTGATATTAGAAACACAAGCCTGGCACCAGCATCCTATCTTCAAGCATACAAATAACAGAGACATTCTTCATTCTATCCCTTTTTTTTTTTGTTATTATTCATTTTATGTAAGTCGGGATTATATTTTTAGGATATTTGGCAAGGTGTTGAAGATGATTATTTGTATATATTCTAATATCCAAGTTGAAACTGTGTTCGAGTGTTGGCCAACTCCCTCTGGCGAGACGAAGCTAACTTCAGCTTCAACTAAAGCATTTCAATTTTTAAATTTTAGTTAAAAAAATAATTTTTTTAAGATTAATTATTTTAATTTATAATATTTATTTAAATTAATTTCAATTTTAATTTTTAATAATTTTTATATGTTAGGTCTTTATTAAGTAGAAAACTTCAAAAAAACCCTAAATAGTGAAGAGAGTTTATTCCCTGGAAGAAGGTTTCTGCATTACACACTACCCATAGGTTTTCTTTCTGTGCTTGTCACACCAGATTTTTTATATATAGCTAAAAAGTTCATTTTTTTCGACCAGTGTGTTATTTATTTATTTTTTTCTTAATGAGTGAAGCCAGTGTGGGATGGGTTCCCACTCCACTACACCCCTGGTTAAATTGTTTTCTCGCAATAATAATTTTTGCAAATCAAAATTTTTTATTCCACAAACAAATTGATCACGTAACCGAATATCTATAGGATCCAAAACGTTTTTTTCAAAATTACATAACAAAACTTGTCTCTTTAAATCTGCCAAAAAATCTGTAGCGGACTCACCTTCTTTTTGAGTCCTCAGAAAAAATTTATAGCTCTCTCCAATTTCTAAACGTTGAAGATTAACTAAAGATGAAATCCTTTTGCTATTTCATTAAATGCTACTGCTCTACCATCCTTAGGTAATGCATCCAAATATTTATTATATAAATCAATTCCAGTTGCTTGAAGTAAAATCCCTTTGCATTGATTCTGATTGTCTGATAAATTTACAATTTTGTTTGCCAATAAATAATCTTCAACCCCTTTGCCAATAAATAATCTTCAACCCCCTGAACAAACCTGCCCCAAGTCTCTTTACTTGGATCAAATTTCTCCAACTTCATAGACATTTTCCTCGTTGCCAAATATGTTAAAATTATATTTATATATTGTATATTTATCGATTGAAGAAAAACATACCTTTCCAGATTCAATCTATATTTATTATTATTTTTTATTTAAGGTGGAATCTAAAATATGTGGGTGGTCTCTCAGGCCAGATGCGCCTGATTTCGGTTGACTTATAGGTGCGCCCAACGGAGGGTTAGGGGATGCCTGCAATGCACTCATTATTATGACTATTATTCTCTACTTCTTGGTAATGAGACTTGAGTTATAAGTAGATGACAAAACAGAATAAAAAAAATCTGGTGTGACTGGCGCACTGCACACAACTTTTTTTCTTACCCTTCGGTAAGAGAAAGTTGTGCACCGTGCTGTCACACCAGATTTTTTGTGTCGAGATATATTTAGTTTCCCATAGCACCTTAGTTTCAAACTTGCATTTTAAATGTTGACTGCTTGAAATAAACTATGGTTATTTTTCAAAATTTTAATCTCATATTTGGACATTTTATACACAATATAGAATCGTAAATAAATTAAATACCAAATTTCATAAGAATTGGAAAAAAAAATTTTTATGCGTAAAAAGTTCCAAAGGGGAATCGAAATTAACATACAAATCCCCATAGGGATTAAACATTGGCCCAATGCGAGGATAAGGTGGAAAGTGAATTTAAATCGCGTAGAAAGAGAGAAGATAATTTTGTGTGAGAGAGAGAGAGAGAGAGATGTTTTCTCCGAAACAATTAAAGACAGAAATAAAATAAAATAATAAATGGGAATTTAAATAATAATTGATTTTTAATCTAATAAAAAGAAAAAGATTTAAATTCCGTTACCATGGCAACCATTTCTATCTTTCCTATGAAGAACAAGAGTAAAGTGGTCTTCGGAAAATTTCAACGGCAAAATGAAAATATAGATTTTAAAGAGCATCTAAAAAATAGTTGCTTTATGAAATTTAAAAAAAATCCTTGGAGCAAATTTTAAAAAAATCGAAAAAAAAAAACTGAAAAATTACATCAGTATAGTACTAGTAATTTTTGGCCGATTTTGTTTAAAAGCTTATTTACACGAGTTCGGAAGGTGCCTAACTTAAATATATCAACCTTATAGCTCATTTCCTTCATGCTAAAAATAGTTACACACACAGAGACCAATTTGCAGGACCCACTTTTTTGGACTCAGGGGACCTCAAAACATGTATATCCATAAAAAGTTCGACATCGAATTTTTGGCATGATCGCAATAGGCCTACTTTCTTTCTCTATATATATCATATATAGGGTAGGAGAAAGTAATAATAAAAATGGTTTCCATTTGTCCAGATTATTAACAATAATTTTATAAATTAAAATAAAGTTTAAATATAGTGACGCATTTTATTTTAATGTAATAGGTTGAATTTGACTTAAAAATCTTGAAAAAATGAATATATACCAAATTTAATATTAAAAAAAATGTCTTAAAATTTAACTGGATTCAAACTTGTTTCCATTTTCGTAGCTGATGTTAGTAGAGGAGTTCCACAAGTCTGAAGACTCTAATGGAGTGGTCTTGCTATAAAAAAGAAAAAGTTATTGTAAATCACTTACTTCTATTGATTAAGACTTAAAATTTGGAGGTCAATTTTATTCCAATAAAGTATTTGATATGCAATGTTCACCAAGGGCGGATACAAGGGGGTAAAGGGGGTAATTACCCCCCTCCCCAAGATTTGAAAAAAAAAATAATTTTTTTTTTTTTTTAAATTAATTTTTAATGTAAAATTTTAAAAATTAATACTTAAAAATTTGATTTGTATTTATATTCTTGCAAACAAGTACAGAATGCGCCTTTAAATTACCGAAATTAAGAAAAAATTGTATGCAGTGGGACGAATCACACAAAATTACACCCCCCCCCCCCGAGAAATACCTCTGGATCCGCCCTTGATGTTCACCCACTTTTACGTTTGGGCCATTCATTCCATGTCAAATCATCCAGCCATGTAACCCACCATCTCAGATTAAGATGAAATTTTTTTTATTTGTTGCTTTTACCATTCTTAGTAAGTATCCAAAATTATATTACAATGTTGCTAATACTTTTTGAAAAAAAAAAAATCTTAAAGTTGGAAAAAATGGGCTTGGGCCTTTCCAAGACTCCTAGTTGAAGTGATATTTTTTAGAAAATAAATCATAACTTCCTTTGTTTTCTACATATCAATCTGAAATTTGCATTGAAATATTCAGAAAGAAAAGCAGATTGAAAAAAAATCATTAACTTTTAATAACTTTAAATTTTAAAATAATTTGAGCGCGAGGGAAGAACAAGTATCAGCTCGGGTAGCTCGTGATCGCCATCCACGTACTCGCAAAACTGAGTGATAGAATATATTATTATTATTATTATTTATTTTAAAATTTAACAAGATTAGGTAAATTAAAAGTTTAAAAGATAATTTGTAAAAATTTTTTTCTTGAAATATTCGAGTCCTTTATACTGTATATATATATAATAAAAACAAAGATAATAAATTTATATTTGAAAAAGCAATCGGGAATGACTTCCCCAAAACTTTCTCGTTTATTCTTTTGGAATTATGTCTGTGCAAGGGCGGATACAAGGGGGGGGGGGGTGTAAAGGGAGTAATTCTCCCCCCTCCCCCCGAGATTTGAGAAAAATATTTTTTTTGTAATATTTGTATATATAAAATTGTATTTTTAATATAAAATTTTAAAAACTAATACTTAAAAATTTGATTTGTATATATTTTTTTTTATTTGAGATAGGGCTACTACATAATGCACCTTTAAATTACCGATAATAAGAAAAAATTGTGTGCTGTGCGACCAGTCACACTAGATTACCCCCCCCCCCCCCGAGAAACTCCTCTGGATCCTCCACTGTGTCTGTGTGTGTGTCTATGTGTGTATGTGAACATGATTGCTTAAAACCCAGAGCAGCCAGATCGATGAAATTTAATATATACTCCTTGCACTAAAATTGTAGATTTCTATCAACTTTTGGAGTAAATACTTCACCTGGAAGTAGTACTTTACCTAAAAAGCTTTTTCAAAAATTTTGAAATTTTCAATATTTTGTCATATTATTTTGTCAACTATTTAGTTTTCGAAAAAATGTCAAAGAATAAAAACTTTTTAAAATATGGTAATTTATCATAATATGACAAAAAACTTTTGAAAAAACATTTTAGGTAAAGTACTACTTCCAGGTGAAGTATTCACTTCAAAAGTTGATAGAAATCTACAATTTGAGTGCAAGGAGTATATACCAAATTTCATCGATCTGGCTGCTCTGGTTTTTAAGCAATCGTGTTTACACACACACACACACAGACATAATGCCCAAAATGTTTTTTTTTTTTTTTTTTTTTGGACTCAGGGAGGTCTAAAACGCGGAGAAACATCACAATCTCGAAGTCGAATTTTTTGACGATTATAATACTTTCTCTTTATATTCTATAAGAGAAAGTAAAAAAGAGTTGAGGAGATCAATTTAATATGCCCAGAAGATACGAAGAGTAACAAAAAGAGCTGATGTTTAAATTTTTGTTAAAAAATTTTACATGCTATTTGACACTGCCCCCGTCAGCTAAACAAACACCAAAAGATGGTTGAAAATTGCAAGGGAGTAGTTAGAAGGGGGCAATGTCAAATAACTTGTAAATTTGTAAGAATCAGCCGTTGTTAGCGGAAATTTATTATTAAAATATTTGTTTTGTCTATTATTATTATTAGTATTTTTTTTTTATTTATAAATTAGCCTATATGAAAATTAATAAAAAAAAGAAAAAATAAGCTGAGAGCTTCTTACCATTTGCAACGAATACAATAAGCAGTCATAAGCAAAACAAAAAATAAAATATATATAAAAAGGACCCAATTGCTCTCCCAAATTTCAAAAAGTCTTTTTCTATAGGTACTATAGATGGTTGGACGAGGTTGAATTAAGGTTTCCATTTTCCTTAGAATTATAGGAATATCCTCTTGTCGCCATTTTAAGTCAAATGGTCTTCCAAATACTTGAAATTTATCCGAATAAACAATATATGTGTCTTCGTCACAAAATTCAATCCTGGGTTCTATTTCCTCAAGGTTTCGGGAAACTCCTCTGTGCGTCATTTTTATTATTTGGATTTTTACTAATCCATAAAAAATATTTATATGTATTATATCGAACGATTAGCTTAACTTTAGCAAAATAAGGAATAAAAAAAAAATGACAGTATGGCCAACTTTAGTTTAAGTGAATAATTATAAATTTATCATTAAAAAAAAAAAAACACTAATTTTAAATAATAATTTTTATGAATAGTTTGAAACATCAAACGATTCCGATTAGAAAAATGAATTACTTCAAATTTAATTTTCCATCTTGTTTAGTTTAAACATAATAAAATTAATTTTACAGGTACCAAATTTATCTCGTGATGTAAGGTATTTAAAATATATACAGTAGGGAAGACTGGGGCACCTTTGAACATCCCTTTTTTAAAAATCGTCGCTCATCTTTTGGTATATATCTGTGTCCAGATCCACAACTGCCTTCTTCTTTGTTTGGAGTTTCCAGAAGCACGTGAATAGTTACCTTGTCAATTTGAGCTAGCTTCTGGCAGCGAAGATTCGTTTGTGCGTTGCCTTCGAGGCATCCGTCTCGTCTGAGGCAGCTGAGAGAAGGAGCGAGATAGGGGCGGGAGGGAGCGGCTGCGACGGAGGGCAACAATGGAGGGTTCAACAATCAACAATGATCTCTGAAATAAAAAATCTGGTGTGACTGGCGCACAGCACACAACTTTCTCTTACCTTCGGTAATTGAATGTTGTGTACTGTGCTTGTCACACCAGTTTTTTGTGTCGACATGTATTTAGTTTCCGACAGTACGGTACATTCGATTTTCAAGATGTAAAATTTATAAGTATGACAAAATATTTATATTTTGTTACCATGGCAACCATTTCTCCTATCTTTTCTATGGAGAACAAGAGTAAAGTGGTCTTCAGAAGATTTCAATCACAAAATGAGAATATACATTTTAAAGAGAATCTAAAAAATAATTGATTTTTGAATTTAAAAAAAAATCGTTGAAGCAAATTTTGAGAAAATCGAAAAAAACTGAAAAAGTGCATCAGTAAAGTACTAGTACTCTTTGGTCGATTTTGGTCAAAAGCTTCGTGTCAGGTCCTATGGGGGTGCCTAACTTAAATATAAAATTTCAACCTCCTAACTCTTTTCGTTCTTGAGATATTTTGTTCACAGACACACACACAGACAGACAGACACACACACAGACAGACCATGTCGCGAAAACCACTTTTTTGGATTCAGGGGACCTCAAAACGTGAAGATCCATCAAAATCTCGACATCGAATTTTTGACATGAATTCAATACTTTCTCTCTCTATATATATTAACATATATATAGAGGTAAGAGAAAGTAAAAATAATATAATCATCTATTTTTGAGAAAAATGAAATTAAAAGAAAAAAATCTGGTGTGACTGGCGCACAGCACACAACTTTCTCTTACCCTTCGGTAAGAGAAAGTTGCGCACTGTGCTTGTCACACCAGATTTTTTGTGTCGAGATATATTTAGTTTCCCATAGCACCTTAGTTTCAAACTTGCATTTTAAATGTTGACTGCTTGAAATAAACTATGGTTATTTTTCAAAATTTTAATCTCATATTTGGACATTTTATACACAATATAGATTCGTAAATAAATACAAAATTTCATAAGAATTGGAAAAAAAAATTTTAAATGCGTAAAAAGTTCCAAAGGGGACCCCCTTTTGAATCGAAATTAACATACAAATCCCTATAGGAAATTAACATTGGCCAAATGCGAAGATAAGGTAGAAAAATTTAAAACGCGTAGAAAGAGAGAAGATAGTTTTGTGAGAGAGAGAGATATGTTTTCTCCGAAAAAAAAAATGGGCGTTTAAATAATAATTGATTTTTAATCTAATAAAAAGAAAAAGATTTAAATTCGGTTACCATGGCAACCATTTCTCCTATCTTTCCTATGAAGCACAAGAGTAAAGTGTGCTTCAAACAATTTTGAGGGCAAAACGAGAATATACATTTGAAAGAGCATCTAAAAAATAATTGATTTTTGAATTTTAATCAAAATCGTTATAGCGAATTTTGAGAAAATCGAAAAAAACTGAAAAAGTACATCAGTAAAGTACTAGTACTTTTTGGCCGATTTTGATTAAAAGCTTATTTTGTCGGTCCCGGGGGGTGTTTAACTTAAATATAAAATTTCAGCCTCATAGCTCAATTCCTTCATGCTTAAAATTGAACACACACACACACACACAGACAGACAGACAGACAGACAGACCATGTCGCGAAAACCACTTTTTTGGATTCAGGGGACCTCAAAACGTGAAGATCCATCAAAATCTCGACATCGAATTTTTGACATGAAACCAATACTTTCTCTCTATATATATATTACATATATACATAGGTAAGAGAAAGTAAAAATATTGTGTGTAGGAGCACTTCATATTCACTGAAATTGGAAAGGATAAATCCATTATTGTAGACCGATTAAAATATAAAATTTTTTAATTTTTTTTTTTTTTAATTGATGATTTATTACAAAAAATTTCGTATAATAACCAAGAACATGCGTAACTTTCGAGTTAAAAAAAATGAGTTTTTTCACATATAATTAGTAGGGCTCGGATTTAAAGGCACTAAAAATCTTTAAAATAGGCAGGCAACTAAGCACTAAAAATTATTAAAATAGGCATTTAAAAAGGCATTTATTGTAAAAATAGGCACTTAAAAAGGCACTTAAAAGCATTATTTAAGAAATAATATAAAAAAATTTAAAAAATTGATGTCTTATTTTTGGTAATCTGGTGTGACTGGTGACAATTTTTTCTTAATTTCGGTAATTTAAAGGCGCATTCTATACTTGTTTGCCAGAATATAAATACAAATCAAATTTTTAAGTACTAATTTTACATTAAAAATAAATTTTTTTTTTGAAAAAAAGTATTTTTTTCAAATCTCGGGGTGGGGAGGGGTAATTACCCCCTTTACCCCCCCCCTTGAAATATTTTCTTGATAATTCGAAAAAATTTTAAATTTAGGCTATGTATAGCTCGTAAAAAATTGAAATTGGCTATTTGAACTTAAAATAGGCACTAAAAAAGGCATTTATAGATGAAATAGGCACTAAAACCTAAAATCGGCCAAAATAGACATTATAGGCACTAACAAATGCCTCTTATTTTATTCAGAATTTCATGAAACGTATACATATCCTATTGGCCTAAATTTTAAGCCATAAATTAAAAAAAGGCAAATAGGGCAAAATCCGAGCCCTAATAATTAGCTATCTGAGGCATAAGGAAAGTTTTGTCAAGTTAGCAACAATTAATAAAGGCATCATTTATAAAAATTATTAAAAATTAATTAAAATATATATTAAAAATTAAAATAATTAATGATTTAACCAAAATTTAAAAATTTCCAAAAACAAAAAAAACATGGCTTGTGTTTCTATTCTCACCTTTTAGCTCAGAATGTTAGTTAAGCCTTATACCAGAATTTGGTCTTAGCTAGTTAACTACGATCTGGGCTTTTATTTAATCTTTATATAATATCTTATGATATAAACTTAACTAGATGTGAAAAGATTAGAAAGTTAGAGTCAACTAGCTTATCCCAGGTATAGCTAGTTAATTTGAACCAGCCCAAATGAGAGGAATTTGTATTAATATCTTTGTTCAAGTGGATTAGCTCAACTCACTATTAATGAAAGGTAGGACTATCATTTTATTTTTTATAAAATTATCATTATTATTATTATTATTATTATTATGGGAGTTTTTAATTATAGACAACATTTTGTATTAATTACTTATTAAAAATCTGGTGGGACTGGTCGCACAGCACACAACTTTCTCTTACCTCGGTAACAAAAAGTTCTGTTCTGTGCTTGTCACACCAGATTTTTTGTGTCGACATACAATGGCGTAGCCAGAAATTTTTGATGGGGGGGGGGGTTCAGGATGATTTATCTTCCCCCCTCCCCGACTAATAGGGCAGTATAAGGCGTCTAATGAAATATATGACTGGCCACTCCGCCCCCTGGACCCTCCTCGAGCTGGCTCGGGCCCGCCCTTTCTTAATTAAGTGCGGGAATTTTTTTTCAACTCTATGCTCTCTACGCTAAATCTTAGCCCCAACTTTGGGCCTGGGCTAACTTAAACCAGACCTTGGCTCCAATTCACCATATATCTACCTCAAAAGTGAGGTTATCTCAGGGGTAAAAATGGCGACGAGATCTGATGCAAGCGGGCCCTAGCCTATAATATATTGAAAAATATACAACATTTCATCATTTTATTGTTAAAAGAAGTAGAATCTAAGGAAAAATAACAAATATATCTACTTCTAGAATACTTCTTTTAGCAATAAAATGATGAAATATCGTTTATTTTACTATAAAAATAAAACTGAATTGGGTTTCTGCACTATAAAAAAAGCCGGGGCTAACAAACTCCACCTAGGTGAAGCAGACGGCCCTTAGTGTTAATTGAAAGTCAATGTGACATGCCCCCAACCATATTCGATTTTTTGCCGGTATGAAAACCGTTTGTTTTACTAAAAAATGTTAAAGGACATTTTTTTTAGTAAATTGAATGCTCTTCAAAAAATTACTAATTAATTTTTTGCTGGACCAACCATTAAGGAGTTACAGGTGTTAATAATCAAATTTAGGGGAATCCGATGAACTTTGACCTTCCGGCTGGCATGGGCGTAACTGGGGGTGGGCAGCCCCCCCCCCCCCCACAAAGCTCGTGACTCCCCAGAAAGCTCCTTGCTCCAAGAAAAATTGAGAAAATATGGGACTTTCCAGGCCCACCGGAGGATGGCTGGTCCCATGCCCCCCCCCCCGCCCAGCCAAATTCTCTAGATACGCCCATGCTGGCGGGCCAGGTAAACGTTGTCCAATCGGTATAAAATTTTTCAGGTAAATTTTACTTAAATAAAGAATGAAATGAGGGGTACGTGTTTTCAGATTCCAGATTTTTATTTTTAGCCATCTATAAACTTGAAACACCCAAATATATATATTAATATATATATAGTAGTTAGGAAAGGAGAATGCAGCCAGGTATTGAGTCTCCACGAAATTAAACTCTCTGTTCAGGAAACAGTTTCGGCTTTAATGAGATAAAACCATCCTCAGTCCAATAGTTGAGCTGAAAGCATCGTACAGTTAGTAAAACAATTCATTTACATATGTTTACAAACAATATATACATACAGTATGAACTCAAATAGCGAAGCATTGAGTCAATAGTGGAGTTGTCATAAAGTCTGTATTATTATACATTAATTGTTTGTACAAAAATACAATGCAATGCTTATCAGTAATATATACAGAGCGCCAAGTCAGAGATACAAAGTTGTTTTGATTAATGAAATAAATTCATTCACATTAAATATTTATATTCGATGTGTTAAGCAATGACCTCTTAGTGGGGTCGGTGACACTGAGATGGGATGCCGAAACCTTTTGTTTACATATTAATCGATCAAATCAAGCAGATCCTATAGATAATAAGCCAATGTGAATGCATTGACCCATTGGGCACATTTAATAGTAATATTTATGAAAAAATATAAAATTATTTAAATTCTTTCATATTTTATTTAATTTAGAAGTAAAAATTTTTACTATCGTTAATTATTGCCTCAATTTCTTATTCACACACACAACGTGTCTCCCAGGCCATCGAGAAATGAAATATAAAAATTGCTGAGTCCAACACAGTCTGGAAATTAATTGCTCTCTCCCCCAAAGCCTTGATAAAGCATTTCTCAGCAAACAAACGTTTCGATGTATTATTCACCTGTATGAGAATTTTTGGATTATCGATGTCGAATTTGTGATTGTTTTCTAACGAATGCATGCAAAGCGCAGTGCATGTTTTTTTGCATTTTATGTTGCTTCGATGACCCGCCATCCTTTGTTTAATATTACACCCTGTTTGACCCACATAGCCTGTTTAAATACAACAGCCACTTTAAATTCTTCAAATCTTAATATATATATTTGAAAATAGTTTATATAAGTTAAATTCATGACAAACCATGGGCAACAACACCGCGCCTTTCTATGCGAACCTTGTGATGGAATTTCTTGAAGAAACATATATATATATATATATATATATATATATATATATATATATATATATATGCGAAGACAAGTTTTCTCGGGTTAAGTCGCGTGGGGTGCTGAGATTTACTCGACGTTTCGGCTCTCCTTTTGGAGCCATTTTCAAGAGAGAAGGAAGTTAGGAGGTAATGGTGGAGGGGGGTTGTTTACGGGGTCGCAGTCTTCCTGGTCCCCAGGTCAATTTGGTGGATGACTCAGAGGCGTGGATTGGTCTCTGAGAACTGGAGGAAGGTTGGGTGTGTGAATTGTGTTCGGTTTAGGTTGACTACGGGGCCTCAATCTGTCTACTCCCCAAGTCGGTGTGTTGGTGGTGTGTTTGGTGGATGCCTCAGAGGTCTGGGTTTGTCTCTGAGGAATGGACAGTGGTTGGTTCTGTGTAATCGGGTTTGTGTTTGGTTTGGGTTGACTTTGGGGCCTCAATCTGCCTACTCCCCAAGTCGGGGTGTTAGCTCTTGGTTCCCGGGGTCTCAACCTGCCTACTCCCCAGGCCGAGAGTAACTGACTGCGAGCCGGAGGTGCAGGTCCTTTTATACCTGTTGCCGGGCATGTGGGCGTGGCTTTGGGAGTCACGTGGCTGTCTCTGATTGGCTGGGCCTGGTCTGGGGGCGTGGCTTTGGGAGTCACGTGGCTGTCTCTGATTGGCTGGGCCTGGTCTGGGGGCGTGGCTTTGGGAGTGACGTGCCTGTCTCTGGTTGGCTGGGCTTGGTCTGGGGGCGTGGCTTGGTTTGTTGAGATGGATTTGCTGTTGGATATGTTACGTTTGTTTGTGATTGTTTGTGTTTGTTTTGGGGACGTGATATTGTTGTTTCGGGACAGTTTTGGAGTGTGTGAAGTCTTTGTTCACACACTCCAAAACTGTCCCGAAACAACAATATCACGTCCCCAAAACAAACACAAACAATCACAAACAAACGTAACATATCCAACAGCAAATCCATCTCAACAAACCAAGCCACGCCCCCAGACCAAGCCCAGCCAACCAGAGACAGGCACGTCACTCCCAAAGCCACGCCCCCAGACCAGGCCCAGCCAATCAGAGACAGCCACGTGACTCCCAAAGCCACGCCCCCAGACCAGGCCCAGCCAATCAGAGACAGCCACGTGACTCCCAAAGCCACGCCCACATGCCCGGCAACAGGTATAAAAGGACCTGCACCTCCGGCTCGCAGTCAGTTACTCTCGGCCTGGGGAGTAGGCAGGTTGAGACCCCGGGAACCAAGAGCTAACACCCCGACTTGGGGAGTAGGCAGATTGAGGCCCCAAAGTCAACCCAAACCAAACACAAACCCGATTACACAGAACCAACCACTGTCCATTCCTCAGAGACAAACCCAGACCTCTGAGGCATCCACCAAACACACCACCAACACACCGACTTGGGGAGTAGACAGATTGAGGCCCCGTAGTCAACCTAAACCGAACACAATTACACACACCCAACCTTCCTCCAGTTCTCAGAGACCAATCCACGCCTCTGAGTCATCCACCAAATTGACCTGGGGACCAGGAAGACTGCGACCCCGTAAACAACCCCCTCCACCATTACCTCCTAACTTCCTTCTCTCTTGAAAATGGCTCCAAAAGGAGAGCCGAAACGTCGAGTAAATCTCAGCACCCCACGCGACTTAACCCGAGAAAACTTGTCTTCGCATACATCCGGTCGCGGAAACCTTCAAGAACATATATATATATATATATATATATATATATGAATTTTAATATTAAGAGGTTGGTGCCACTGGGGCGCTATGCTGGCACCAACCGGAAACGAGCAGCTACATTCACTTGATATGACGACGACGAACGAAGCCATTACGACCACAAAGCTTATTTGATAAATGTGATATAACGAAACGATGCATAACTCGACGTCTCCTTAACTGCCACACGGTTGAGTTTGGGGAAAATGTTTCACGCCCTGAGAGTAGGCAGCCCTTGGGCTTAAGATGCGGCGACGGCAGCGGAGGGAAGGCGGCGCCAAGCAGAAAAAGACAAGGGAGCCAATCGCTGGCATAGAAGCTGAAAGAGAAATATCTAATCTATTATCCCATTATTCAATAATTAAATTATTATAATGGTAAACTTCTGAAGATGACCCACATAGTGTCGAAATGCGTATTAAGTCAATAAAATGAATTGAAACAAATAACCTTGTGTATAATTTATATTACCTATTTAAATATGTTTCAACGAGTGCCAACGGTCGCCAGTATCAATTTAATAATTAAATTATTATATCAATAGCAGTAAAAAAAGTAAAAGTTTCTTTTCAAATTATCACTTTCTTATTTTTAAGGAATATCATCTTTTAGGGGAGACCGGAGCAGATTGGACCACTTATTTTTAAAAATAAAAAAAAATCCGTGACCAAAAAATTTTGGGCTTATATGGGTTAAAACTATATATTAAATAAAAGACTTATGTTAAATATTATATACAATGTATAATTTCAGGGTTATTTTAAATAAAATTATTTTATTTTAAATACAGTGCACCTGTTGCACCTGCCTAGTTACTGCCCTGCATATATTAAATGAACCGTTTATTTTGAAAGTGTTGTAAGTCCATTAAAAAAAAATGAGATATCACATAATTTATGCTTAAATTAATGTAAATTTTCTATGTATAACTAGCTAGTGGTAAATTTCTTAAAAAATTCCCATGTTTTGTACAATTGAAAATTGGTCGGTAAATAGATTTTTTAATAAACAGATATGTTAACCCTTCATTCTCTAATGGACTTACACCACTTTCAAAATAAACGGTCCAAATAATTTTACTAATATCTTTTTTTCCTTAGAGCTGCTTTTTTCATTCCATCTCTTCACGTTTAAATAAACTCTTTTAGGACATCTAAAAATAAATAATACACAAATTTTTATTAGTTTCATTAACTACTTCTATCTAGTTTTTAATAATAAATGAAAATAGAAGAATACTAATAAAGTAGATTTAATTTTTTTATTTTACAATAAAAGCTCAAATTCGAAGTCTGTCTATATGTTTGTAGACTTCGACACCATTCTATGGATTTTCATAGAGTTAAAGAGTAGGCTACATTAAACATATCAATGAGCAGTTAGTTGGCCATTTAAAAATTCATTATTTTACACTTTTTCAAACTACTTATTATAAATTAATCTTCATTGAATAATTAATATTAAATGTTTTTTTTTTAATTTATAGCTAATAATTAAGAAATACTACACTTTCCTTAACAATATTCATATTATACCTAAATAATAATTTATGATATATTAATTTAAGAACGGAATAAGAAGATGAAATGGGTAGAAAATGGAAGGAAGATGAACTCAATTTTTTGGAATAAAGAAAGAATGCTTCACTTTTGAAATAACTCATACTTTGTTTTTCTAATCTATTAACTTAACGAAATAAGTTCTTCACAACTTCTTTTTTCCTTCATTTATTTCTTTTTTATTATCTCGGAAACTCTACAAGCCTTTCTCCATATTTTCCTTTCTCTAATTTATATTTTTTTCCATCAATGATTAAATAATCATGCATCACAAATGCTCTTTTATTCCTTTTTCTTTCCTCCTTTGCAATTTGAGTGAGTTTATAAATTTTTACTCGAGTTTCTTTTGAGAAATCGTCATCTAAATAAAATCTTGTGCCTTGTAGATATGACCGTCTTCTTACAATATTTATCTTATCAATCAGACTATCAAATTGTATCCGGATAGGCCTATGTGTATTGTGGGATAAACTGCCTAGCCTTTCAGCTGAAAGAATCCCGGTGGGTTTTATCTTGAGCAATTGTTCAAGTTTTCTTTCGACAGTCTCCTTTAAATGGTCCTCTTCTTCATCGGTCATTTGTGCCAACCCCCTGAATATTACGTTATTCCTGCGATTTTGATTATCAAGCTCACATATTTTTCTTCTTAATTCTTCCATTCTCAATTTCAATTCTTTTACCTTTCTTCCCGATCCTTCCGTTTTAAATTTCTTTTAAAATCTGAAATCATGTAGAAAAAATATAAAAATAACATTGCTACTGAGACTCTATTACTATTATCAATCTTATTTATATTTTGCATATCTTATTCGTCTCTTTCCCATGTAAAGCATAATTTAATAACAATTATTTATTTTATTTTTAAAAATGTCAGTTATTAGTTTACACATGGGACCATGGGCGTAACTAGAGAATTTGGCTGGGGGGGGGGCATGGGACCAGCCATCCTCGCTGGGGGGACCATGGGACCAGCTATTCTCCGGAGGGTCTGGAAAGCCCCATATTTTCTCAATTTTTCTTGGGGCAGGGAGCTTTCTGGGGGGGGAGACCACGAGCTCCCCCGGCACCCCCTTAGTTACGCCCATGCCTCTCCCTCCCCTAACGCGCGTTACGTAATATGTGGACAACCCCTAAGGTATTTATTTAAAATTTTTATAATATTCGTTTATTTAATAAAAATTGGGAGTGCGGAGATTGCTAATAAAGAGAAATAAAAAAAAAACCTGTTTGAAAATTTTATATACAGATATAAGGGAAAATTTCAGAGAATATAGAACTATGATCCTTTTTACTATCATTTGATTGGTTGAACGGATGGTTAGATTAAAGAAGAAATATATATATATTAAGTATACTTAATTATTCAATTTTAGTTCCATGTGAATATTCTCTAGGAAATTCTAAACTCATTACAAAACATCCGATACGAATTGGATGCGCGGTTTCCGAGTTATAGACATTTGATTTATCAAAGTTTTTATTCATTTCCAATGTTAATTAATTCAGGCTCTTAGTTTGGCCAGAGGGGAGGGTCGTGGGTGACAGCAGCCCCCTCCCCTCCGCTCTGATTGTTGCTGAGGAGTGAAAGCCGCCAGCCGCCTCTCCCCTTCCTCTCTTTCCTAAGGAAAATTCTTTCTCTTTTTAAAAATAATAATTTAATTTAATTTTAGTTCGTAGTAAACAAATTAGTAAAAATGTTGTCCCAATAATAACATGAAGCCCATGAAATCCGGTGGCCACAAAAAAGGTACACCCATAAACTGAATCGGCAATCGTAAACGGCGCTTCTACATATTCGTACCCCTGAAGAATAGTAAAATAAACCCCCAAAATTTTTTTTTTTTTGGACATTTGGAAGAATTATAAAATTAAACGAGAAAAAAAAATTAATTAAGCAGTCAGAGAATATTGCCAAATAAATGATATTTATATATTTAGTTAGATGTAAAATCTTTCAATTCTTCATCATCACATGGTTGTTATATTTATTTGAACACAAGCGATATTTCGATCTTATACTTGTATTACTGTAGGGTAGTTGAATATCAAAGTGTAAAATTTAATTTAGATGAAATGATTTAAGTACTTCAAACAATTTTCACAAAATATTACTGATGTACTTTTTAAAAGGGCATCTAAATAATTGATTTATATGAATTTTAATCTAAAAAGTAAAAGATTTAAATTCTGTTACCATGACAACCATTGGCTCTGGCGGGCGGCGTCTCGTACGCGTTTAGTAGTTTTATAAAATAAATTATTTAAAAAAATTTTTGAATTTGCCTCTCCGACTCCGCCCTCTCTGAATTTCGCCTATCAGCGCTATCCCTGAGGCCTGATTGATGGATTCACACATCGGACACCGGTTTAAGGGCTTAATATATAAGTATGATACTAAGTTATTCAATCAATATCAAGGCCTAAATGTGTTTATTTAATTAAAATATGGGGAATGACTTACCCGAGACTTTCTCGTATATTCTTTTGGAATTACTTTTGTGTGTGTGTGTGTGTGTGTGGGGGGTGTGTGTGTGTGTGTGTGTGAATACGATTGCTTAAAAACCAAAGCAGCTAGATTTTTTTTTTTTTTTTTTTGAATGGGTGCATAAGGTCCGAAGACCTATAATGACCAATAGTCACATGCAGCCAGGAAGAAAATAAAAACAAAAGGAGAAGCATAAAGGGGAAACTCAACTGCGGGAACTGAGAAGATGCCTGTTGAGGTTAGACTTGAAAGTCTGAAGATTGTAGGTTTTGGGGAAGATAGACGCAGAGAGCTTGTTCCAATCACGGGAGGTCATGGGGACAAAGGAAGAATGAAATTGATTTGTTCTGTTAGTAGATGAAATTTGGTATATGCTCCTTACACTAAAATTATAGATTTCTATCAACTTTTGGAGTAAGTACGTCACTTGAAAGTAGTACTTTACCTAATAAGTTTTTTCAGAAATTTCGAAATTTTCAATTTTTTTATCATATTGTGATATTTATTTCCTTTATTAAAATAATTTTTTCATATTCATTTTTTTAAATTATTTAATTTGTTTTTTTCTTCTAATTTGATGAATATAAAAAAAAAAAAAACAAATAGTTTTATTACTTTTTTTTATTTCTGTCTTTAATAGTTTCTTAGAAAAGATGACGTCACGCGCATTGTTTGCAATCCGGTTTATGTGCACCAAGGACTGAGACTCCGCATCTTTAAGCGACTCTCTCCATCTCACTCGCACTCATTACCTTCGCTCTCTTTCTATTCAAATGCCATTCTAGGGCCTCTTCTTATAGACCACAATATTTGAATTTTTGCTTTTTCGAGGAGGGGGGCGCCTTTTAGGTCCCCTTCCCTCCCCCTACCCCTTTAGGTTGTCCCCTTCGTGATATTTATACTAATTTTATGAAATTTGTTTGATTAAATTAGATTAATTTCATTTTAACAAAAGGGTTTATAGAATGGACGCCAGAGGCAGCACTTGACGGCGGTGCCTTGTAATATGCACACCATTTGCTTGCAAGGCTGTCTGTCTTTATTCAATTCGAGTCCCTAAAGAAAAAAAATAAATAATAATTTAATTATATACGTAACAATTTTTATTATTTTTCCAGAGAAATTTAATTATTTTAATTAATTGGCTTTAATTTTTCATAAGGCAAGACAATCGACTCAATGCTATCCAATTGGCAAATTCTATAATTTTTTGCGTCTGACCTTTCGAGAAATTGCGGACTCGAGTCTTTTTCCTGGACTCTCGATAACGTCCTCTATAAGACGGCAAAATTACGGGAAGTTGGTGACAGAAGGACAGACGGACACTCCGCTATTATAAATATAGATTTTTCTTTCTCTTACCTCTATATATGTTAATATATATAGAGCAGCGGTTCCCAACCCGTGGGTCGCGGGCTGATTGAAACTGGGCAGCGGACGTCTAAGAGAAGATAAAAATTATTAAAATAAAAAAAAATAATAAAAATTTTCAAATTTTTTTTAAACATTATTTATTTAAATTAAATCCTTGTTGCCAGCGGCGTAACCAGCCTTTGAGGGCGGGGGGGGGGGCGAAGCTCAACTAGGGCGCCGATTTTCCAGGGGGCTCCACCCCCTGGACTTCCTTGCTCGCCTTCGGCTGGCAAATTTCTTGCATTCTGTAATTTCCTCAGCGAATTTGTGAAACAAATGAATTTGTTTATATTTACATGTTTTTTAATGACACCTGTATGATTTTGTTTTGATTTTTCTTTGCTTTTACGAAAAAATGTCGTTTTCTTCTGTGATTATTTCAAAAACTATTCAGTTTTTGGAAAAATATCAAAGAATAAAAACTTTTTAAAATTGAGTATTTTATCATAATATAACAAAGAAATTGAAAATTTCGAAATTTCTGAAAAAACTTATTAGGAAAAGTACTACTTCCAAGTGACATATTTACTCCAAAAGTTGATAGAAATCTACAATTTTAGTGTAAGGAGCATATACCAAATTTCATCGATCTAGCTGCTTTTGTTTTTAAGCAATCGTGCTCACACCTACACACACACACACACACAGACATAATGCCCAAAATGGTATTTTTGGACTCAGGGAGGTCTAAAACGTGGAGAAACATCACAATCTCTAAGTCGAATTTTTTTACGATTACAATACTTTCTCTCTACGAGAAAGTAAAAACAATAAATTAAGATAGACCGAAACTTCTCAACTACGCTAATTTTTCGGCAAGGATGCAGGATGGGAAAAACAAAAATAAAAATTTTTTTATTTTCCCCAAATGAGTTTAATGTCCTGATATTTCGAAGTCATTTGGGGAAAATAAAAAAATTTTTATTTTTGTTTTTACCATCCTGCATCCTTGCCGAAAAATTAGCGTAGTTGAGGAGTTTCGGTCTACAATTCTCTCGGCATCACTCATTAAGCTTCAATAAATTAAGATAATTAGAAAATGAAAGAGGCAGTTACCCCATTTTATGTGGTCGTAGCTAAATAAAAAATGTCTATAGCTTTATAATTGATTGAAAAGACCAGTTTTGCATTTTTCCACAAATCCAACGAAAAATAAGAGAGATAGAGCGAGTTTTTGAAAAGCGAATCTGCGAGTGAAGAAAAGCCTAGACAAGAGTGAAGCGAGGCTCCCTGGCTGCACTCTCGGCGCCGAGCGAATTAGAAAAAACAAATCGATGCTCTCCCAGCATTTGAAATTATTGCATAATTGATTGATTTCATCTTTTTATGCTTTTATAAAATTTTATTAGAAACTTTTTTTAACTATAAGAATAAAAGAATGCATATTTATCAATAAAAAATTCAATCCTTTGAGGAAAAATAATAGAAATAGTTAACAAAAATAAAAGACAAACTCACAATTTGAGGTGTACTTCAGTGAGCTGTTTGAAGAGATGCAAAATGTGTCTAAACCGGTTTTGATTAGCAAAACGGCAGGATCAAGAAAGATCTCGTAACACTAGAACAAAAGAAAAAATTACATTAACTTTACCTGTCCAACCTACGGTTGATGGGCAAAGTTGAAATTTATAGAATTACACATCTTTTCCAAGTTTCTCTAAATAGAAAATAATAATAATATTCTGAGTTTTAAAATATTATTATTATGCTTTTTAATCATATATTTAAAAATCTGGTGTGACAAGCACAGAACACAATTTACCTTCGGTAATCGAAAGTTGTGTGCTGTGCTTGTCACACCAGATTTTTGTGTCGACATATATTTAGTTCCCGACAGTACGGTACATTTGAATTCAGATGTAAAATTTATAAGTATGGGAAAATATTTATATTTTGTTTCCATAGCAACCATTACTCCAATTTTTCCTATGAAGTACAAGAGTAAAGTGGTCTTCAAGAAATTTCAATGACAAATGAGAATATACATTTTAAAGAGCATCTAAAAAATAATTGATTTTTGAATTTAAAAAAATCGTTGGAGCAAATTTTGAGAAAATCGAAAAAAAAAACTGAAAAATTACATCAGTAAAGTACTAGTACTCTTTTTCCGATTTTGTTCAAAAACTTTCTGTCACATCCCAGGGGGGTGCCTAACTTAAATACAAAATTTCAGCCTCCTAGCTCTTTTCATTCTTGAGATATTTTGCTCACAGACAGACAGACCATGTCGCGAAAACCACTTTTTTGGACTCCTGGGACCTTAAAACATGTATATCCATCAAAATCTCGACATCGAATTTTTGACATTGAATCCAATACTTCGTTTCTATATATTTCATATATAGGGTAAGAGAAAGTAAAAATATTATATTGATATAGGGCCTAGATAAATAATTTTAAATAAAAAAGAATTTGAAGAATTTACGGTTGAGATAAAATTCGTAATAAAAACAAATGTTTATTAAATCAACAAACTTCTCGAAAAGAAAACTAAAGCCATTCTAGTTTTTAATTAGTGGTTAAAATAGAGAATGAAATTTATATTTAAGATCTGAAATTTAGTGTAACATTAAAGGTGTGGAATTCTGTGTCACCCACCAGTGAATTTATTTAAATTTTAAATTTATTATTATTAATTTATTAGGATCCATAGCAGGGAAAACTTTTAATCTTCCTAATTTATGGTAAGCCTATAAAAAAATCGATATGTTCCCTGGAATATTTTAAACTATTAATATTATATACAATGTACTATGTGTTTAATTAGGCTATGTAAACTTTTCTAAAATTAACAAAAACCCAAAAAAATAGATTTCGATTTACATAAAATTGATTCTAATTAGAAAAATTTAATTTTATATTTTTAGATAATTTGAAATTTATTAATCTTATTCTGCCAAACCAATTTAATTTACTATCTAGGTACTATTATATTGTAGTTAAATAATTTAAGAATTCCATAAAAACAAAGTATGAGTTGCTTGGTATCAAAATATAAAAAATGTCTCAACACCTAAAATCTGATTTGAAAGCACATGACTAATTTCTTTTTCCTAATTGAAAGTTATCAAATGTCCTCTTACTCACACCAGATGTGTATATAAATTAGGAACCGACCGAATATTCGGTTTCGGTTAGGGTTTCGGCCAGTTTCGGCCAAAAATCATGGTTTCGGCCGTAGTTTCGGTTTCGGCCAAAAAGTGGCCGAACCTTTCGGCCGGCCGAAACCAGAGTCTGAAAAAATGGGATGAGACTCGCATGCAAAACAAAAAAAAAAAGGTCAAATAATTTGCACTTGAGGGAGAAAAAAAATTTAGTCTCCCTAAAAAAAAGGTAAAATGATTTTCACCGAAGGGAAAAAAAATTCAAAAAAAAAACACATAAAATGAAAAAAAATTTTTATAGGAAATACAAGTTTCGGTTTCGGTTACGGTTTCGGCCGAAACTAAGGTTGAGGCCGAATATTCGGTTTCGGTTTCGGCTGAAAATCTTGTTTCGGTCGGACACTAATATAAATATATCAGATTGATACATATATAAAGTCACGAGGTTTCTACACTCTTAAAGGGCTTATTAGGCAACCAAAAGTTTTTTAAAATTAATTCAAATTCATTTGATCCCATCGATAATTGGATTATTATTATTTTATACTCGTAGATATATTTTGAAATATTTTATTTAAGAATAATATATATAGAATAATATAAATAGAAGAATAATATAAAATTTTATAAAAACAGAGCCCTTGAGTGGAGGGGGTCATGCCCCCCCAAACGACGCCACTGGCTATAAACCCTACGTATCTCTTGTAGTTAAAATATTTTTTATAAGGTTTTTGCTTATCTGTTAAAAAGACAAAATAGTTCTGATTATAATTTCAAAAAGTTCTTGAAAAAATAATTAATAATTAATAAACTATTATATTTAAAAATTTATTCATTAATATTAATGAAATCGATAACTTTTGTGATTGTGTGCTAATTAAAAATATTTTGAAACAATTTTTATTTTTGATTATTTAATTTTTTAATAAAAAATATTAAATTGTGGATAAAAGGATTGAAAAATTAAGAGTCAGGACTGAAAAGAGATTCATTGAGATCTCTCAAAGATAATTTTGATGAATAATAATAAAAATAAAACTCACTAAGCAATAATATGAGGTCTAAGAGTGAATTTTTCCAACTAGCCTAGACGGACGATTCAAGCTCTCTGGTGCTCAATTGTAGACTGGTAAGATAACAGGTGGAAACAGGATCACGTGACACTACGCCAGGCCAGAACCCCTCATAGAAAAAAATAATTTAAGTGAAATTGATTAGTAAATATATTTCGTCTTATAATACCCAGACAGGGAGGGAACGATCCTGGCAATTTATCTCCTGAGGAATTTATTTTATATTCGGCAATTTCATTTAAGGGATCGGTGACTGTTTGAGAAATAAAAAAAAAAAAAAAAAAACTTCGGATTTTAAATAATGGAATTTGCCAGGTCCGAGGACTTGCAACACTTTATATTGTGGCACAGGAATTAATATTAATGTCACTATAAGAAATTTATTTATCAATTAATAATATATAAGAAAAATTTTTTTTATATACCTACAAATAAAATTTTATATTTCTTATTTTGTACATTTCAAAAGTGTTGAATGGAAAGTGAATTAATTCATAAAATTGAATTCATATTTAAAGCAAGTTAACGTATTATTGATATTTTTTTTTAGTAAATTGAGGTTAATGAGGTTAATTTGAACTATTTTATTATTATAATTAATGACGTCATTTGAAATTCTTTAATTTACATTTGTATAAATACATATAACTGAGATTTCTTGTAACTTTTCGAAATTTAGTAGTCTATTAATAACCAGGTGGTAGTCGCAATCTAAGATGCTTTGAACTGTTAATACATCCGTAAATTAATTTTTACTATATTGATTTTTTTTAATAACTAATAATATGGTGATACATTGACCAAGTATTCATGAGTAATAAAACAATTCTATCAAATTAAAATCCGATCATAATTTTCTTATCGATATGATTCATTAAAGAGTGAACAAAAAGAATCAAAAAAGTCCCTCCCATCTTTATTGAAATAAATCCTAATTTTTTACTAGTAGATGATATTCAAAAAAAAATATTAAAACTCATTTTTATTGAAAAATCTTTAAATTTTTCAAGGATAGGGATATAATATTTCACTTTCATTATTCTATAAAAAATTGTTTTGTAACTTTGA
Source organism: Euborellia annulipes (assembly GCA_023213315.1). Taxonomy (NCBI): domain Eukaryota; kingdom Metazoa; phylum Arthropoda; class Insecta; order Dermaptera; family Anisolabididae; genus Euborellia; species Euborellia annulipes. The sequence continues at coordinate 116,532 of JAKCPI010028649.1, read as the reverse complement.
TCCTCTTGTTTGCACGATTTTTGTAATAAATTTAATTAAAAGCTAGTGAATTGTTCAAACTTATAAAGTGATGGCTAAAGTGGGTTTTTAAATAGAGGATATAAAAAGCTTTGGTTTTCTTGCAATTTAAATGAATAATATGTAAAAAAAAAAAATAAAATAAAAACTGAAAAAATTTTAAAAATAAAAAAAATATTTACACCCTTTCACACTTAACATTTTCAAATAAAATTTAAATAATGTAAAGATAGATTGCCTCGTTTTTTTCACAGTTCAAATTAAAAACAATTCTTTATATATTTATTGGAAAGATAATTTAAGTATGACAATTATTTTAAGACTGGTATTTTATCAATCAATGGAATCTATTCATTTAGGGAGGGGGGGTGAGTTCGCTTCCACAATAGAGTAGTTTATGAGAGGGGGGGGGCGAAAATATAATTTTTTTCTTTGTTACACCTTATAGCAATAATATTATAATCTTTCTCAATTCAGGAGAAAAGGGCTACGCCACTGCTTTTTTTTCAACACAAAATAAAGATTTTTTTTATAAAAATACTTGATTTATAAAATAAAAATGTATAAATTATATAAAAAGCTTTAAAACACTCTTTTTTTCTTTTCTTATTGTTAGGCCTATCACTTTTGACACTTCAACTTTTTTAGCTCACATGACACATGTTTACCAATAACACCATTAAGAACTTTTCCATTTTTAATATTTTCAGTAATGCCTCCTCCGGTACACCATTCACTATTACTATTCGCGCCCCCAGGAACAACAAATGATGTTCCCAGGCCATATATATAACCACAATATTTGTAATCGTCGATAACGTCGTCGAAGTATATCTCTCGCATTTTAAAAAACGTCATGCCGGTCAACAGGGAGTCACTTCCAGCTTGATGTTGCTGTCCAATCCTCTTGACCTCTAATTGATTTGCAACATCTTGGAGACCGCCTTTCAAATTTTTACAGCTTTTCATTAAATATTTAACATCATATATATTAGGAAAATACGTCCTGGCTAATTCAAAAAACTCCCTTTCTTCTTGTGGTAGATTTTGGTCAGTTAAAATTTTAAGTAAATATCCAAAATCGTAGCTACTGTGAAAGGATAAAAATTTTATATTATCCATTAATACCATTCCACTGGTCATAAGGAGCTCTGCAAAATGGAGTGGGTCAATGCCTTCTTCTTTGTGTTTTTGAAACTGGATACCACACTTTTGTAATAAATTCAGGCTCTCTTTTGAATACGAATCCTTAAGGTAATTAAAATTAAAATTAAATTGCCAAGTGGTATATGTTCCTCTTGGTGTATTTCCTGAATCATCAAAAAATGTAAATCCTATTTGGATGATTTTTAATTTATTCACATTACACCGGAGTAAATTATATTGATAATCTGATGTAGAACGAAAGTCGCCTATAGGTCTAGAAACTATACCTGGGAATTCAGTATCCATTGATATATAATGATATTTTTGAACGATTTGTCGGATGGTACCAAATTCTTCTTCTAAATTATGGTTCCAGACATTTTGAATTCCATTCTCTTCATTAGAATTAAAAGATTGGCGTTGGGCCTTGTAACCACCAGCAACTCCAAACATTTTATTGTCACCGCCCAATTTCATATGAGACGTTTTGTTTAACGTTAAATCAGCAACTGCAAGTGACATCATTAGGATATGCTCAAAGTGAGGAGCTCAAAACAGGTGAGCCACGATTCAAATTAAATAATCAATTGAACCAATCGAAAAGATAATAAGTCGAAACTCAAGCAAAATTATAAAAGAAATAAATAAAGATAGTAGTTAAAAAAAATAAACAAAGCTTTTTTTATCTAAATTTCACTGACTTGCTAAAATAAATATCATATAGATGCCGTTTGGGAAATAATAATAAATATAAAATATATTATAAAATGTTTACGATTTAGTGGGTCCAAGATGAAAATAAAATTTTTTCTCGTCAAAAGTGACGCCACTCAAGTCAATACTGTCAACCACTGGTGGTGAATTATTCAAATAATTGTTACCTATTTGGGAAACAAAATGTTGATTTATTTTATTCACGTCAAGGTCAGGGGGGCAGGCGTTTTGAGATTTTTGAAGACCTAGATTAGATAGTTGCCTCCATAGGGCATTTGTATTTTTTCCCTGGACTAGAATGTTTTCAAAAAAAAGAACTTTTTTTTTTTTATAAGGGAAATCACCTCAATCCTAAGTTCTTTAAATTGTCCGAAAAGATTGACATTCTTAATTCTTATTGCCCACCTCCTAATAAGTGTATTGCATTTTTTAATCAGTTGTTTGATTTCCTGAGGTATCCAGGAAACAGGGGCTCTTTTCGCGGTCCATATACTTAGAGGCGCATGTTTGTCAAATGTGTTTTTAATAATTTTATTTAAATTGGTAACTCTAGTATTTATATTTGGCTCTGAATAGATAGTTGAAAATGAAATTAGATCGTTCCTTCCGAGTTGAAATTTTTGAAATTACGTCTAGTTATAGATGCTATTTTAAAATCAAGTTTCAAATAAATGAAGTCATGTACAGAGAGAAACGGTACCTGATATTGAACTTTCGATACGTTTTTTTCATTTATTGAGTCATTTGACAACGATAAGATCCAACCAAGATTGTGAGGTGCTAGTAAAATGAGTCGAATCAAGGGGAACAACAGTCAGTCCAAACCAGTAGCGTAGCCAGGATTTCTGCTTGGGGGGGGGGCCCAAAATTTTTATTAACCCCCCCCCCTTCTCCAAGAAACTTCAAATGGAGAAATTTTTTTTAGATAATATAATAATTATAAATAAAAAACAAAAAAAAAAAAATTTTTTTCTTGAAATAAAAAATAATTTTAATACAAAATTCGTAAATATTAGAGATTTTTTCAATTATTTATAAGTTTTTTGTTAGTTTTTAGAATTTATGAGAGTTAATAAAATAATTATTTAAAAAAAAAAATCATTAGGGAAAACATTAGGTATTTTTTTGTTTTGGAGAAGGCTTTGGGGGGGGGGGGGGGGCGGCCCCCTGGCCCCCCCCCCTGAATACGCCACTGGTCCAAACGATAGAAATCTTCTTCTGTCCTGGCCTGATTATTCCCGCTGTGCGGAGTCGGCGGACCTTATTCTTCCCCTCCACTCCCGCTATCCAATGCTGTTGTCTCCGACAGGCCAAGCTCGGGCATGTCTCTCTTGACCAGATGAAGCTAAGTCAAGTCATCCTAGGTGCTCCTCTTCGTTGTCGTCCGTCCGTACGATATAGGAGCCCCATATCGTACGCCGCACAGTGGGCTGAAATAGGAAAAAAGCGGCCATAATTCGAAAAAATGAACTTCAAAATATAAAAACAACGTTTTGCACACTAATAATAGACTATATGTGGACCTCAGTACAATAATTCATTTTTTTTTACCCAACCCAAACCAGGGCTATAGAGCGCCAAAGTGGGCAAGAAAACTTACTAACTTTTCTTTGCGTTTTAAGTCGATATTCAGATTTTTTTTTTCATGTATTAATATTAATCCAATTTTAATGAATTTTTTTGAATCATAGATAAATTAATCTTCTTTCTGAAAATATTTTTGTTTTTCTTGTATTTCAGTTATTTATTTTTAAATAAATTTTTTTTGTAAGTAAAAAAAAATCAATATAAATTTTTTTCAATTTCAAAAAAGTATATGGGATCCATGCGGATCCCTAACAAACTCAATAGATTCTGAAACTAGAATACATGTAGAACATGATTGTATCGGAACTTTTTGCCCGAATTTGCCCGCCGAATTTTTATTAATTTTTTTATAATTAAATCGGCAGAAAAACAAATGATTTCCCTCAAACCATATGAACTTCTCTCTGCTTTACAGATAATATTGAAACGTGACAAAGGGCTGACGGACAAAATAAAATCAGGCTATTATTAGAATGACCATAAAATTTTATGGTTGGGGCTCAGATTTTGTAATCTTTTGAAAAAATAATCTATTAAAAGGGAATATCCAATATTTGAAAATTTTATCTTTTCTTGTTCATATTCTTATTAATATTATTGAAATAACTATATTATTTTTGTATACAAGTGGTAAAGCCCCCCTGGACTCCCTTACATGCCTTCGATGAGCAAATGCATCAAATTTATTCTTGCTCACTGTTTGGAAATTTTGCTCGAATTCGGCGCAAAATTTTAAAGTTTTAAATTTCCTTCACTGACTCCACTTACTTTGTCTCTGGCCAATCAGCAAGAGAGAGTGGTAAACAGGAACATAAAACAGAAGTTAGTGGCTAGAGCTTTATATTATAGTAATGATATTTATTTTTTAGCAAATAATTTTTATTTAAGTATAATGACCGAGACATAGAAGCTGACTCCAAGGGGCCCAAAGGGCTCGAGCCCCCTCCCCCCAAACCCACCAATGTTGAGGGAAGAGAAAATAAGTCATCTTTGTAATCAGCAATCCATTAAAATGTATATAAAGACGTATTGCTTGTATAAGCTTATATCAAAAAAATTATTTTTTGACCCTTTGAGTAAGGGGTAGTTTACCCCATCTATATATTTTGTAAAAATAAATGACATATTGGTAACGAGTGATCTTTAAAATATATATAAAAACATATTGCTTGTAATTGCAAAAAAAAAAAAAAAAATATTTTGTTCCTCCCTTCAGTAAGGGGTAGTTCACCCTATCTATATATTTTGTAAAAATAAATGACATTTTTGTAACCAGTGACCTTTAAAATGTATATAAAGACATATTGCTTGTAATTATCAGAGCAAAACTTTTTTTAACACCTTGAGTATGGGGTAGTTCACCCCATGTATGTTTTTAGTAAAAATAGATGACATCTTTGGAATCAGCATCCATTAAAACGTATATAAAGACATATTGCTTGTAATTATCAAAAAAAATATTTTTTTGTTGATAATAGAAGTGGCTGTCCAGCAATTAGAATGTTGAAGGAAGAGAGGATGTCAGCCAAAAAGGAGCCTCTATCGAATAAAAATCTCCAATCAGAAAACGTTTCGGGTTTAATTAGATAAAACCATCATCAGTTCTTTAGAGCTGAAATGAGCATAAATAATAATTGTAATACAACAACATAAAATATTTTCTAAATTATAAAAAACATCAGATCTTACATTATTGGCAATCTCAAGATGCACACCATTGAGATGCAGATAGAGTTGTTATATATAAACATATACAAAATTATATAAAAAATACAAAATTTGCATATTAGTTGTATGATGCTCATTAGTCAACACGGCCAAGTCTCAAATGTATATAAAATTTAATTATCAAATACAGTTATTATATGATAAATACTGGGGAAGCAATGAACCCTCAGTACATTGACCCATAATACATCTTAATAAAAACGAAATCTCACAAAAGCGTGCATTTGACCTATTTGAAAACATATTATTTATTTGCAATTGACAATTTTATAAATTAATTCATAATATATTCTCAAATTACAAACAAAGTTATAAACAATTTTTATAATATTTACATCTGGGCGTCTACATTATTTAAGATGGACAAATATACATTACTAAGGCCAATACAATCAGTCTGATAGTTTAATGCCCTATGTCCATATGTTTTTATAAAACATTTTTCTGCTACCAGACGTTTATATGTGTTGTCCACCTTCATCAGAATGACTGCGTTGTCAAAGTCAAATCCATGCATAAATTCAATCGCATGAGAACTCAGAGCTGTCGATGTTTTAATATTTTTTATACTCAATTCATGTTCCCTTTTTCGCAAAGAAAACATGCGAGATGTTTGCCCCACATAAACCTTAGTGGGATTGGGGCAGCCAAGGCAACGAATTAAGTATATTACGTTATGTTGTTCATGGGGAGGGACTACATCCTTATTATTATACAAAAAGGAAATATTGCCTCTGGATGATAAAGCCGTACGGACATTATGCAGCTTGAATATTTTTTGAATTGCCAATAATGTAAGATCTGATGTTTTTTATAATTTAGAAAATATTTTATGTTGTTGTATTACAATTATTATTTATGCTCATTTCAGCTCTAAAGAACTGATGATGGTTTTATCTAATTAAACCCGAAACGTTTTCTGATTGGAGATTTTTATTCGATAGAGGCTCCTTTTTGGCTGACATCCTCTCTTCCTTCAACATTCTAAAATATTTTTTTGCTCCCTTCAGTAAGGGGTAGTTCACCCCATGTATGTTTTTTGTAAAAATAAATGTCATTTTTGTAAAACGCATATTTTTTTTTATTTTTTGACATAAGTTTTATTTTATATTTCACACATCATAATTTTTTTTTCAACTTTGTCAAGGGGTAATTTCAACCCCTTTCCGTAGGTTTGAAGATGGGGACGGCGGGTCGTCTGGTCTGATGCCTGTCACCGCTGGGGTGCCGCAGGGTTCCGTTCTGGGTCCGCTTTTGTTCTTACTTTTCATTAACGATATCGGCCGGCACATAGAATATTCTAGCTATCACCTTTTTGCAGACGACCTTCAGCTTTATATATCTTGTCCCTTCGGTGAGATTGAGGCAGCAATTGGGAGGCTAAACTGCGATGTGGAGGCGGTATGTAGGTGGGTTGACGATAAAAAACTTAAATTAAATGCGGGAAAAACCAAAGCCATTATTATTGGCAGCGGAGCCTACATCAATAGGCTAGTAGAAGCCCCACCAATCAAAATTAGAAATATCACTCTTAATTATTCTGAAACTGTTAAAAGTCTTGGTGTTGTTTTTGACAACACACTAAGTTGGAAGGCACATGTCCTAGAGGTCTCCAACAAGGTCTATAAAAACCTCCATCAATTTAAAAGAATCAGGGAGTGCCTTCCATTCAAAATACGTCAAATGGTCGTCAGCTCACTGATATTGCCCCACTTCGAATATTGCTGCCTCGTCTATAATGATCTGTCTGGTGAGAGGGGCCTTGCTCTCGAGAGGGTCTTGAATTCGTGCATTCGATTTATATTTGGCATCCCTATTCGGCAGCACGTAACACCCTATTACAATAAGCTAGGATGGCTTAAGTTAAAAAGCAGAAGAAAATATTTTCTAGGGTGTTACGTGTTCAACTTGCTGATGAGTAAAAGGCCCTCTTATTTATACAGAGACCTGACCTTTAAAATATCTTTTAGATCTAGGAGCCTCAGGGCGAGTCCGTTGGACCTGCAGATGCCGATCCACAGGACGACAACGTTTGACAGATCCTTTTCTGTGGAGTCTGTGAGGGTATGGAATGGCATCCCGGAGAGAGTCAGGCGATCGCGGTCTTTGGCCGCATTTAAGGCCCAATATTATAATTATCTAATTGGAGAGCAGAGGGGGTCGGTCGGTTGAGTGGAACGGGAATTGTGAGGAGAGAGCGAGAATAATGATCTGTGAATAAAAATGTAAAATTTTCGTGCTCCAAGAGGCATTAGCCTCAGAGCAAAATAAAATCTATCTATCTATCTAAAATATGAAAATATTGAAGGGTATAGAAGAACATATGATTCTGTATGTATAGTTTTAATTTTGTAAAAATCCGCCCAAAAAAAGATAATTATGGCCGCTTTTTTTCGATTTCAGCCCACTGTGCGCCGTCCTTGCCAAGCCACTATTCTCTTGGCGTACGACATGTTCAAACCAACGGAGACGCCATTCGCCCATTATGTCAGTGATTGGCGCTATGCCAAACCTGCTCCTGATGGTATCATTGGGGATGCGGTCAAGTCTGGTGACACCAAGTGACCACCTGACCATACGCATCTCCATCACATGCAGTGCCGATTCACTTCTCTTCGTGGAGGCCCATGTCTCGGTCGAATACAGAGCAACCGGCCTCACGACCGTCCGGTAGATTGCCGACTTCAAATAAATCGGCATCCGTCGGTCGCAAAGGATTCCGGAACATTCTCTCCATTTAAGCCAACTGGCATTTATACGCCCGGCAATCTCATCCGTTGGCTTCCCATCATCAGCGACTCTCGACCCAAGATAGCGAAAACTGCGACATTTAGGAAGCGCCTGGCCATCAAGTATAACTTGATCTGCAGTTTGTTGAAAGTACTGCATGTATTCGGTCTTGTGTGTGTTAATACGCAGACCGTATTGAGCGAGGCGATTCTTCCAGATGTTTACGGAATTTTCCAGTTTGTCGCGAGTTCCCTCACACAGCACCACATCATCGGCGTAAAGGAGGCACCACGGATGAGGTCTTTGAAGATCCCGAGTGATGACATCCATACAGACGATGAAGATCAGCGGTGAGAGAGAGCCACCTTGGTGGACGCCAACCGTGATGGGAAATGGTTCGGAGACTCCTGCCGGACATCTGACTCTGCTGGATGTTCCCTCATACATGGTCTGTATCCAGCGGACATATTCCTCAGGGACATTGGATTTTCGCAAGTTGTACCAGATGAGCTCACGCGGTACCCTGTCAAACGCTTTTTCAAGGTCGAGGAATGCGACGTACAGCTCTTTCTGTCCAGCTCGCGCTTTTTCCATTAGTTGACGGAGTGCAAAAATAGCATCAGTTGTCCTCATTCTGAACAAATCCACACTGATTCTCACTCACACTGGCAATAGAGCGAAGGCGATGATCGATAATCAGCTCCCATATCTTCATGGGATGCGAAAGAAGACGGTTTGGGCCATAGTTTTGGCACTAAACGATATAAATAAATTATTTAAATAAAATTGGTCCTGCGAGCCGGAAGAAAAATCCGCGTTAAAGTCTCCCAAAATAATGATATTTGAGTGTAGGGGTAGGTGGTTCTGCAATATATTTTCGAGGTCTGAATAAAAGCCCAAGCCTTACGATACTAGGGGAACATGAACTCTGGGAATCCCAAGTCGTTGGAGTACTTAAGTCCAATATAAAGAATCTCTGCGAAAAACTACACCAAGTTTATTATGGAATGGATACAGAATTTTCTTTTTAAAATTAGAAGTATTTCAATTATTAGTTTTAAATATTTTTTTCACTTAGGGAAATTATGTTTTACAATTTGAATTTTTTTTTAGACACTTTAACATAGTCTTTTAAACAATGCCCACTTTGCTGTTGCTTAAAATAAAATTGGTAAACAATTAAAACTCTCTAAAATAATCTATGTGTATAAAACTTGTTTTGGATTACAGCTAGCAGTTTTAGATTTGTTGCGCAGGTACTATTGAGGAAGAGTGGAGTGCCATATGTGATTCTGGAACTAATGATTTATTTGTAGAGCAGAAGCTTTGAGTCAAAGTCTAGCTGGCTTGTGCCATTTATTATATGCCAGAGCATTCTTATTGCTGTCCTTCCTGGGTTTGCTATTGTTTTGCAGTGGGGTGTCCAGATTAGTCCTATCTCTCCAGATTCCCAGGTATTTGACGCGTGGTTTCCAAATGAGCGTAGATGGTCCAAATTTGATGACTTTTTTCAAATGTCGTGTTTTATGTATGAAGAGGATAGCCTCGAATTTTGCTGGGTTGATGGCCTGTTTCCAATACTTTAAGTAGCAGTTTATTTCCTTTGAGTATTTTTCTATTCTGGATTTGAGGCAGATAGGGGAGAGCGGGGTACTCTGTCACAATTTTCACTATTGATTTTTTTACCAGGTATTGGTAGGTGTTTGAGCCAAAACAAATATGTAAATAAATGGTGCATATCTTTGTGCAAGTTTTGAAAATTAATCAGCTTTCTAGCAAAGGTCTAAGTGCCCCGAAGAAGGGTACTTTGTCACAGGGTAGTGGGAACTTTGTCACATGCAATTTAAAAGGAAAAAAGTTTTAGGCATAAACAATTTTTTTATTACATTTTTCCATTAATCATAAAATTATTTAATCTTCCCCATCTTCTTCACAATTGTCACATACGTAGAAGACTGAGCCACTTCCACATTTTTCATGGGCCCAGTGCACTTAGTGCATTGGACCCATAGTTCTTTGAGGGCACTGCTTTGAAATTGGTCTCTGCAGACTAAACATATGGCATCCTCTTCCTCTGATGACCTCTGATGATTTATCTACTGCGACAAACTGCCCCAAATATTTTTTGACAAAGTGCCCCAGGCGGAGAAATTATATTTAAATTAGATAATTCACATAATTAATCGAACAGCTTGATTGACCTTGAACCCACTGCACCGGCACCATTAGAACCAGCCAGCACGAACTCTGACTCATGAACAAAATTATGAACAAATACATAAATGTATAGCTAATTAACTAAGGATTAAGATACAATAATATTAACATACCTTCAATTGATAGCTGTTGAGATAAAAAATGATGAAGACGAACAAAAGTATTTACTTTGGGCCCTAAAAAACACTTAAACACTTATAGCACTGTTAACTTTCGCACAAGTTTGAAACTGTCTGATTAGGATGGCAGCAAGCTTGGGCGGCTCAGGTTGTTTTCAAAATTCCCCTACATGCCTTTAATTATAGCCAAGTCTAATATGCTTAGATGGCCTCTCTCTGTTTGTGGGTAACGAATGGATGGAGATATCAGGCGAACTCCACGGAAGCGTAGGTTTTGCGGAATGGATATCGAAAGAATTATGAATTCTACTCTACGTATGCTCCCTACTATAAGAAAATCGACCATTGGCAGAGGAATCTATCAGCCCTCGGGTGCTCAATTGCCCAACTCAGAGTGATACACCAATTAAGAGTTGTCAACGTACTTAGATGCACGTTTTGAATTGGAGGAGCTTCCTATATAATAAATCCTGGGGAGCCTTGTACCCTCTGCAACCAAGAGCGGATCCAGGGGTGTTTCTGGGGGGTAATCTGGTGTGACCGGTAGCACAACACACAATTTTTTCTTAATTTCGGTAATATAAAGGCGCCTTCTGTACTTGCTTGCCAGAATATAAATACAAATCAAATTTTTAAGTATTAATTTTTAAAATTTTACAATAAAAATAAATTTTTTATTCGAAAAAAAGTATTTTTTTTTTCAAATCTAGGGGGGATTTACCCCCTTTACCCCCTCCCCCCTGTATCAGCCCTTGTCTGCAACCGAACTTAAAGAACATTATTTTTCGATGCCCGGTATAATCCTGCTATAGAGGATTTCTGCCTGGGGGAAAAAATCCCTCCATGAGTTGCTGAACCCAATGAAGAAACAGAAAGCGCTTCTGACGGTGAAATTCCTGGAGCATGCTCTGCAATTAAGAGAATTCGTATTGAATTAATAATGGATGGAGAAGGCGGATTCATTGGCAGGACTCTTACATTAAAAATATTTAATTATATAAATAAAATAAACAATTGTAAAATATTGAAAGATATAAAATAATATTGTATGCAAGTTTGTATTTTGAATGTAACATACAACTCACTCATGTAATAGTTTGTGACTTTATACATAAATAAATAAATAAATAAATATTTCAAAATAAACTACATAAATCTAATTCTAGTTATTTTAATACATATTTTTACTAAATTTTAAGTAAAAAATACTTATCAATTGAGTATTTTAAAAACTATTTTTTATTAATTTAAAATAATTTGAAATCTATTTTACTTGACTTTACATATATTTCCTGTAATTTTTAATAAAAAATACAAGTTATTTTAATATTATTATTTTTTGTATTATTATTACTTAAATAAATCCTTATAGTGCCAAAAATGTCTTTAACAAGAAACAGAAAAACTAAAACCCCCAGAAGCTTTAAACGACTTAACGGCGGAAGCTTATAAAAGATGGAAACAAAGGTTCTCTATATATAGAACAGCAACTTCGGCGTCCAAACTAGATGAAGAAACACAAGTGGCGATCCTTCTACACTGTATAGGGGCGGAATGCCTCCAAATATATAATACATTTGGCCTCACGGAGGTAGAACAAAAAAAATATGACGTGGTGGTAAAAAAATTTGACGATTTTTTTAAACCCATAAACAATGAAAGTGTAAACTCTCATATATTCTTTACGAGAGACCAGCGACAGGGCGAATCGTTTGACGCCTATGTCACTGAATTGAGAAAACTTTCCTCAGAGTGCAATTTTGGGGCTCTGCGAGAAAGATTAATAAGAGATCGACTAGTCGCCGGTATAATAGAGAAAAAACTTAAAGACAGACTCTTGAGAGAACATGAGTTAACTTTAGATAAAGCATTACAAATCTGCAAAGCTGCTGAAATTGCGGAAATACAAATAAAGAAGTTTGAGGTGCCTTCAACGACATCCGAGGTGGCGGCTCTGAAGAAGCAGCTTCCTCCAGCAGCAAGGCCAAGAATGCCAGCTCCTAGAAGTAGACCGGTTTGCAAGAAATGCGGTTTCAACCACGAATATCGACAATGTCCTGCTTACGGGAAAAAGTGCAAAAAATGCGGCAAGGAGGGTCACTTCATCAAAATGTGCAGCTATAAAAAAGAAATAAAAACTGTAAGTACTGAAGTAGAAGACATAAGTGAACTTTATATAGACATTGTAGAAGAGACTCTAAATAATAAGTTAGAATGGAAAGAAACCTTAAATATATTAGATTATAATACAAAAATAATATTTAAAATAGACAGTGGTGCACAATGCAATGTTATTCCCATATCTATTATAAAAAGATTAAATATTAAGAATATATTACCAAGTAGAGTAAAAATGTCTACATATAGCGGTCAAAAAATAGAATCGCTGGGAAGGGTAGTGTTAAAATGTGAAGTAGGAGATAAAATCAAATTAGTAGAATTTCAAGTGTATAATGGTATGTCTGTACCTATTCTAGGCTTAGAAGCGTCCATAGATTTTAACTTAATAAAAAGAGTAAACAAAGAGCAAATAATTGGTAGTGTAGATATAAAGAATACAAAGTGGGAAGATCTAGTAAAAGAAAATAAAGATATATTTACAGGCATAGGAAAGATAAAAGATGTAGAGTATAAAATTGAATTAAAAGATAATACAGAAGGAAAAATTGAACCATGTAGACATGTTCCTTTAAAATTGATAGATAGATTAAAAGTAGAATTAGATAAGATGGAAAAATTGGAAATAATTAATAAAATAGATCAGCCAACTGATTTTGTAAATTCACTAGTTTTAGTTACAAAAAATGATGGATCTATCAGAGTATGTCTGGATCCACATCATTTAAATAAGTATGTTAAAAGACAGCATTTACAATTACCCACTTTAAACGAAATATCGGCTAAAATGAAAGGGGCAAAATGTTTTGCAACTTTAGATGCTAATAAGGCATTTTGGCAAATATTATTAACAAAAGACTCAAGAGAGTTGACTACATTTAATACTCCATTCGGGAGATATCATTTTAACCGCCTACCATATGGGTTAAATTCAAGCCCTGAAATTTTTCATAGAGAATTTTCTAAAATATTCAATAGTTTAGACAATGTAGCAATTTATATTGATGATATAATCATATGGGCTGAAAATGAACAAGAATTGTATAAAAAAGTACAAATTGTAATGGAAAGGGCTCGAGAGTATAATATAAAATTTAATCTAAGTAAATGTAAATTTAATGTAAATGAAATTAAATATTTAGGGCATATTTTGTCAAAAGAAGGCCTACGTGTTGACCCAGATAAAATTGAGGCAGTAAAAGGAATGGAAACCCCGAAAAATCAAAAGGAATTATTAAGATTTCTAGGAATGTTAAATTATATGTCTAAATTTATACCTAATTATTCAAAAATAACTTCTAGTTTACGTCAATTGATAAAAAAAGATGTACCTTATATATGGGGAAAAGAACAACAAAATTCATATAACGAACTTAAAGAAATATTATGTAACCCACCGGTATTAGCATACTTCGACATAAATAAAAAAATAACTATTAGTGTAGACTCGTCAAGTGAGGGTTTGGGCTATGTCCTATTACAAGACGAAAGGCCTGTAGCATATGGTTCAAGAGCTCTAACTGATACAGAGAAGTTATATAGTCAGATAGAGAAAGAGTGTCTAGCTATAGTTCAAGGTTGTAAGAAATTTTATCAATATATATTTGGTCAAAGGTTTACAGTAGAAACAGACCATAAACCCCTAGTAAATATATTAGAGAAGACATTAAATAAATGTCCACCTAGATTACAAAGACTGAGGATTTATCTTCAAAATTTTGATTTCAATTTAATTTACAAGCCAGGAAAAGAAAATGTAGTAGCAGATCATTTAAGTAGGTCATTTTTACCAAACACTGAAAAAAAAGATCCGTTAGATGTACAAGCATTTGTAGCGATGATTGAAAATAATTTTAATATAACTGAATCTAGATTAAATGATATAAAAAATAAGACAAAAGAAGACGAGGAGTTACAATGTGTGTTGAAATATATTCGAGAAGGCTGGCCAAATGATAGGTCAAATGTTAAAGATCTAGCCAAGCCTTATTATACATTTTCAGATGAATTAAGTGAATGTAATGGTTTATTATTAAAGAATAGTCGCATTGTCATTCCTCATGCTTCTAGAAAATTAATGTTAAATAAAATACACTATGCTCATTTGGGCACTGTAAAATGTAAAGCTTTGGCGAGAAAGTCTGTTTTCTGGCCAGGGATGTCAAAACATATAGAAGATTATATATCTAAATGTGATACATGTAGGGAATATCAGAGGTCAAACCCGAAAGAACCATTGTTAATAAAGGATATTCCAGGAAATCCATGGGATGTTCTGGCTAGGAACCGACCGAATATTCGGTTTCGGTTACGGTTTCGGCCAGTTTCGGCCAAAAATCATGGTTTCGGCCGTAGTTTCGGTTTCGGCCAAAAGTGGCCGAACCTTTCGGCCGGCCAAACCAGAGTCTGAAAAATGGGATGAGACTCGCATGCAAAAAAAAAAGGTCAAATAATTTGCACTTGAGGGAGAAAAATTTTAGTCTCCCTAAAAAAAGGTAAAATGATTTTCACGGGAGGGAAAAAAATTCAAAAAAAAAAAGATAAAATGAAAAAAATTTTTATAGGAAATACAAGTTTCGTTTCGGTTACGTTTCGGCCGAAACTAAGGTTGAGGCCGAATATTCGTTTCGTTTCGCTGAAAATCTTGTTTCGGTCGACCCTAGTTCTGGCCACTGATATCTTCTACCTATCTGGAAAATGGTTTTTACTAGTTGTAGATTCTTATAGTAAATATACAGAAATAGAGGAATTGAATGATTTAACTGCGGAAGACACAATAAAGTCTTTAAAGAAAATTTTTTCGAGATTTGGTATTCCTAAAGTATTGTATTCAGATTCTGGTTCGCAGTTTACTGGGTATAAGTTTAAAAAGTTTTCAAATGACTGGGAATTCAAGCACATTGTTACCACTCCTAAACATCACCAGTCCAACGGTTTAGCTGAGAGACACATACAAACAGTTAAACTAATTCTAAAAAAATGTATGAAGGAAGGGAAGGATAAAGAAATAGCCTTATTACAATATAGAAATACACCTATAGGAAATGATTATACACCGGCTGAGTTATTATTCGGACGGAAAGTAAGAAATTTAATACCAAATGTAAATAGATTTAATGTGAATAAAGAAAATTATGAAAATATGCTAAAAGATAGACAGGAGAAACAAAAATACTATTATGATAGGGGTACAAGAGAGTTGAAAGAGTTTCAAGTTGGAGATAAAGTTAAAATACATGATGAATGTAAAAGGGTCCCTCATGACTCAGGTGTAATTGTTGACAAAGATCATAATCCAAGATCGTATAAGATAGTTAACGAGGAAGGGAGAAGCATTATAAGAAATCGAAAATTACTCTCACAAGGTAACAAATTTGAATTAAAAAAATGATGATTTAGTAACACCTGAGTCAATGAGAGAGCCTTCAGAGATGTCCCAAGTAGCTGGAAATAACAATGAAAATAACAATGTACAGGAAAATAAAATTGTAACTCGTTCTGGCCGATTGGTCAACAAACCTAGTTATTTAAAAGATTTTGTATAAAAGGGGAGATGTAACATATTTATATATAGATGTGGCAACGTATAGCCAGAGTGATGTGGCAACACTGCTCCAGGCTAGCGGCCATGACGACGTGGAAGCTCAGTTGAGCACAGACCTGTTATGTACTACGACCTTACACTATTGTTTCTTATTATATTATACATAACATTATAAATAAAGTATTCATTATACAAACCTGTGTTTATATATATATATCCCATCTCGTTAAACATTACAGTGGTGTAGCTCTTTATCAAGACCCCCCTCACTAGCCACAATGGAGCCCAGATATTTGAAATCTCTGACTCTCTGCAGCTTTTCCCCCTGTAAATATACCTCCCCACTCTTGCCTTCTCCGCCAAACCACAAGTATTCTGTCTTCTTTCTGCTTATTCTGAGTCCTCCATCTTCAATCGCCTCTCTCCAACACTCCTAGCGCTCTCTCGACTCTCTCTCTGCTCTCCTCCACTATTACAATGTCGTCAGCAAACTTTCCCGACCAAAAACCCACGCCTTTCACCCCCTCTGTTAGCACATCCAAAACAATATTAAAGAGATATGGGCTCAATGCCGACCCCTGGCGTAGACCCACTGTCACAAAGAGACTCCAACACTTGATCTGACTCTGGTATGTGCGCCATGATACACAGTGGCGTAGCGAGGGGGGGGCAAGGGGGGTCATGATGCCCCGGGCGCCACTCACAAAGGGGCGCCAAATGGTCCGAAAAACAAAAAATTGCTAGTTAATTTTTATTTTTATTATAATTGATTTCAGGAAAATATATTTTAAATGTAGTGCCAGTGTAATATAATAATTTATGCCGAAAAAAAGTCGACGAAAAAAACTCGCCGAAAAAAAACGCACCGAAAATTTTCTAGCCGAAAGCAAAATCTCGTCGAAAAAAAAATCGCCCAAAAGAAAAACTTCCCGAAAATTTTCTCGCCCTAAGCAAAATCTCGCCGAAAACAAACTCGCTGAAAATTTTTTCGCCGAAAACAAAGTCGACGAAAAAAATCTCGCCGAAAAAAAAAATGGCCGAAAATCCGAAAAGTTCCAAAATAAAATATTTTTAAAAATCTGGTGTGACTGTCGCACAGCAGACAACTTTCCCTTACCAAAGGTACTGTACTGTGCTTGTCCCACCAGATTTTTTGTGTCGACATACGTATATATAGTTTCCGTCGATATATTAGAAGATGTAATGAAATTTATAAGTATGGGAAAATATCTATTTATATTTTGATACCCTGGCTTTTAACTTTCCTATGAAGTACAAGAGTTAAATGGTCTTCATAAGATTTCAAAAGCAAAATGAGAATATACATTTTAAACATCTAAAAAATAATTGATTTTTGAATTTTAATCAAAATCGTTTGAGCGAATTTTGAGAAAATTGAAAAAACTGAAAAATTAACATCAGTAAAGCACTAGTAGTTTTTGGCCGATTTTGTTTAAAAGCTTATTTTCACGCCCTAGGGGGGTGCCTAACTTAAATATAAAATTTCATCTTCCTAGCTCAATTCCTTCATGCTTAAAATTGAACACATACACACTCAGAATATTTTTGATGCATATTTTGGCCTTTTTAAATGCATAATTTGAGGTTTTATTAGAATTTTTTTTTTTTAATAAAAAAAACACACACTTTTTCCTCATTCACACTCACACTCACACACACATGCACACAGTCGCTTCGGCAACTTAGGCCATATAAGACTTTTACGATAAACGTTATTAAATATATACCGGTATATCTATTGGGGGTTCAGGCATTCTTAATTAAGCCATTTGGAATCCAAATGGCTTAAATAAAATCATCGGACTGCCTGGGATCCGAACCCCTGACCCTTGGTTTAGAAGGCCAGCACTCTAGCCTTTAGACCAAGCCCGAGGGCCCGAGCCCTGCTTATAAATTTCATTTCATCTTCTAATATATAGACGGAAACTATATATACGTATGTCGACACAAAAAATCTGGTGGGACAGTCACACCAGATTTTTAAAAATATTTTATTTTGGAACTTTCCGGATTTTTGGCGAGTTTGTTTTAGGGGAGAATTTGCTTTCGGCGAGTTATACCGCCTCCATAATAATTTTGTATATTTTACATATAATATTATGGTTTTCGAATGGAGGGGGGGGGGCGCTAAAAGGTATTATGCCCCGGGCGCGAGTTAAGCTCACTACGCCACTCTTTTAATATGCATTCCAAACAGTAAAAAATAAATACATCGTTTGGTATTAATTCTAAATGATAAACATAGGATTTCACCAAATTTTATAAAATTTTAGGATTTTTATTTTTGTTATGTTGGTAAGATGTAAATACATCGTTTGGTGTCCATTCGAAACGATAAACATAGGATTTTCCTAAATTTTAAAAAATTTTAGGTTTTTTATTTTTGTTATGTTGGTAGAATGTAAATACATCGTTTGGTATCCATTCAAAACGATAAACATAGGATTTCACCAAATTTTATAAAATTTTAGGATTTTTATTTTTGTTATGTTGGTAGCACTTCTTATCACGTTAATCTATTGTATTTCTATCTGAATGGATTTATCCTAAAAATTGTTATTCCATTAGGGATGAAAATTACTAATATTAATAGATATGTTCATAGATGACGGCATCAGTGAGCAAAATAGTTAGAATTGTCTTTTGGCCATGTTAAAGATAGGACAAATTTGAAATTTTGAATACCCCTCAAAAAGTCACTTTTGATCCAAAATGAAATTTTATATCAAAGGTATCGGGTTTTTGATAGTATCTATTTGTATTTTAAATTTCATCCAAATCGGTCCAGCAGGGAAACCTGTAGCTTTGTCTAAAAATTTGAAAATTGAAGAAAAGAATGAAAAAAAAGAAAAAAAAAGGAAAAATAAGAGACTAACTTTTGACCTTCCGAAAATTCTAGTTTAATATAAAAAAATTTGGCTCCGATATCTTAAAAACTTTTTGAGATATTCGCCCAGAAAGAGAAAAGTTTCTCAAAAAATTTTTTTCACGTCCCTATCTTTTATTAAGGATTTAAAATCATTCTTGATAATATAGTCTAGGGACGACTCGTCCATCTAATTGCAATGGGCCATTGGCATCTATTGGAATATCAACTAAATGGTAGTATTAAGAGTTTCTTTACTTTCTTTTGCTTTTTACTTGCTCGGCGACGAGTCGCTCCCGCGACTCTTGATCCAGGTATTTGAAATACGAAATACAAATGTATTTCAATTTAAAATTTTCTAATACTTTATTACAATTACAGTAATTGAAATAATGTCCGGATCCTTACAAATAAGGAGAATAAATCGTTTGACATTATTTGATTTTTTATAGTAACTTTATATAAAACTCTGGACTCCCTTCAAACACGAATAATACAAAGATTTTTTAAAGTGTGAAAAAACTTTTGATTGCCACTGTACAATTGACGTGTGACCCCCCACAAAATAAGTTTAACATTTTCTTATGTATTTCCTTTTCATTGATTGTTATTTTGTAATGGACGCGACTCTTTAGGCAGTGTCAAAATAATTATGCAAGCATAATCGCTCTGCACGTGATTTTGAATTAGCATTTCTTCCCAAGAGGATAATCATGTCATTCTTATGCTTTCCCTTCTCTCCATTTCGATTATTAACGATCGATTAGTAATCCCAATCGATATTTTTATCATTTCCATTTCATTCAAGGATCATTTGAAGTTTTTAGTTCAGAAATTCTGATAAAACTTATATATAATTAAATACTATAAATAAATTGTCTGTGCTTTTATCAACCAATTCCCATGGATGACTAATAAGTATAAAATTAATTTATTATTATTCATTTCTTAATATCATTATGATATTTCTATTTTAATTGATAAGAATGATTTCATTAATTTTCTTTATTTATTGTCTATTCGCTATTTCGAAAATCAAAAATAAAATACTATACAGATTTTGTTTAACTAAATCTCTTAGAGCCGGTTGCTTCAGTTCTCAGCCAACTAGCAAACTTATCCGACAGATAGCAAATCATCGATATATTAAACAAGAACACCCATAAACCTCGAGTTTCAAAAAAGTGAGATTTTACACATATACATTAATTAGCTCTTTGAGGTATAAGGAAAGTTTGTGTGAAGTTAGCAATTTAATTGAGACATCATTTATAAATGATAAAAATTACATTCAAAATTAAAATTAAAATTTTTTTTTTTCTTTTAAAACACTCACAATTTTTCCCCATTCACACACATACACACAGTCTTTTCGGCAACTTAGGCCATTTAAGACTTTATACGTTACCCGTTATTTGTAAATATATCTATTGAGGGCCCACGCATTCTTATTTAAGCCATTTGGTATCCAAATGGCTTAAATAAAATCATCGGACTGCCTGGGATCCGAACCCTCGATACACAAGGCAGGCGCGCTACCGACTACATCAAGTCCGAGGGAAAGATAAATATTAAAAATTAAAATAATTAAAGCTAATTAATAACAAAGCTTATGTTTCTAATTTCACCCCTTAATTAAGCCTTATACAGAACTTTGGGTCTTACAGTTAGCTAATTAACTACGATTTGGGCTTTTATTTAATCATATGATCAACTTATTAAAATTGAAAAGACTTGAATGTCTTAGTCAACTAGCTTATCTGAGGAATAGTTAGTTAATTAGAACTGAAGCAACCTGCCCTTATGAGTCAAATGTTTTAGTGATTGTTTTCTTCTGGTCATTATGACCAGAGTAGAGTAAAAGTGGTGAAAAAAAAGTTTAAATTGGTTTCATGAGGTAGCCAGGACACTGTGATAAAATCGTATATTTTATTCGAAATAAGATTTTTCGTATGTTGGCGCAGACGGTCGCCCTCGGTCTTTCAAGTCTAGGGGTTTCCACTATAGATTTAATATATTTTTTAGAAAAAAAAAAAAATTGATTAGCCATGCATTGTATCAATATATTCAGTATATTTCTCGAGTGTGGAGGTGGCTGTGATTAATATCTTAGAATATTCTAAGATATTCAGTATATTACCAGATGTCTAATAGATTCTTTTTTATTTTATTTACAATTATATAAATCATATTATTAAATAGTACCTATAATTAAAACCCAGTGAGTGACCTTCACGTGACTCGATTATATTTTATTTAATTTAGAATTTGTTATTATTTGTGAACCAATAAACTTGCTAACAAGAGATGATTACATTTTGAAAAAAATAAAAATAAATAAATAATAATAATAACATTAAAACTTGCTGATTATCACGATTGCATTAGGTTCCTCTCCCACTCCTTAGCCCAGAGATTTAAGGATGTCAATAATGATAAGCCTAAAGGCAAAAGGTGTGGGTTCGGTCCTTCGCATGCACAAAAATGTTAAAATTATTGCATTTGTCACAATTTAATTGAAATAAGAATATATTAGACATCTGACAACTTATATACAGTTGGCATAGGCAATTTAGGGAATGACGAATTTTCATTTTCGGGACCTTTTAAATATTATTGTAGTTTTTCAATTTTTGTAGGAGCCTAGCCTTGAATGAGCAGAGGCGACCGTCTGGGATAATCCTGTCAACTGCATATATACTGTACAAAAAATCTGATTTCGAATAAAATACAGATAGAGGTTTTATCCCCGTGCCTGCGCCTGCCTACCCCCGAATTATTCAAGCCTATCTAACGTCAGATGGTCTTCTGAAAATAACTGCTTAAATAATTATATAATTATTTTTTATAAAATAATAACGATTTCTTAAAAATTCTATGTACGTACTTTATCTCCTATATAAGTACTAATAAAATATAAATAAAAAATATGCATTTTCTATGGATGACTAATACGAGTCAAATTGAATTTATTCTTTATTTCTTAATACCATAATATTTTAAATGTATTTCATAAATATGATTTCCTTATCATAATTTATCTTATTATTTTTAGAATACCTTAATTCTAGGAAAAATATTAAAATTGATTCACGTATGATGAATTTATTTATAATTTATTTTATTTATAAAAATGTGTTCGGGACCACCGTCAAACATAAAATAGTTATTGTATTCAATTCAATTTTCAACTAAATTTTATTCAAATTAATTAATTTATTAAAAACAAAACCAACTGACTAGCAGGGCCGCAGACAGAGGATGGCAGGGTGGATAAACTCCGGGCTCTAAAGGGCTCGCTCTTTAAATTTCAATTATAAATTCCTAAATATTAATTACAAATATGGTGTTGGTTTTTTAAATAAATTTCACCATTACGAAAAAGCAAAACATTAGACAAGTTCTTGGTTATTTCAAACATGCGAATATAAGAAGGCCTTTTTCTCTCTTGTGAAAATAAAATATGTTTATAAATAAAAAAAATATATAGGTCTAATTATATTCTAGAAAATAATAATCTTTTTGTATTTCAGGCTTACGTCTCATGTGCACTTGGGGTACATAATGTAGGCTACGTTATGATTTGCTTCGGAGTCGTCAATGCAGCTTGTTCTCTACTTTTTGGATCAGTCATGAAGTTCGTGGGTCGTTTTCCAATTATGGTCCTTGGATTTGCAGCTCATGCTTGTCTAGTCGGCGTTTTACTCGTCTGGTCTCCAAATCCGAGCTCACCAGTTATTTTTTATGTTATCTCTGGTTTATGGGGTGTCGGAGATGCTGTTTGGCAAACTCAAGTTAACGGTAAGCATTAATCATCTCTCTCTCTCTCGTCTAAATTCATTTAGTTAGTGATTTTCTTTGGGTTTTTTAAATGTCAAGAATATGCTAATTAAAATAAACATTATGAATAATAAACCAAATAAAAAAATGTTTTCCTAAGAATGAATCCCATACGTTTTAGAAATTATTTTTCATAATTAATTAAAGGGGTTTCCTCAAAATTTTTTTATTAATAATAATACAGTTTATACCATAAATTGATAAAGAAATTAAAATATAGGTTAAGAGAAAGTAAAAATAGGCCTTTAATTATTATTAACTCATTTTTAAGATTATTAACTTCTAAATCTGAAAAAATTGCTTCAGCCAGGAATCGAACCAGGTATTTTTTTCTATTAATTTAGCTCTTGATTGCAATTAAACTCCCTACAGATCTCAAAGTATAAAATAAAAAATTTTATTTGATATTTTTGCCAATTTAAAACAACTAATTTGAGTTTTTTTTTTTTTTTTAAGTTTTTTCGGCATCCTTCTCCATATAGACTTTGACGATAATCATTTAAATACGATATTAGGGGGTCCAGGCATATTTATTTATACTTTTTAGTATCCAAATGATTTAAATAAAATATTCATCGAACTGATTGGGATCCGAACCCGCGCCCAGAAACTTTAAGACTATCAATACTGATGTTTGTCAACACCTCTAATCTCTTGGCCTCGGTTAGGGAAGGGGAAAATAATTTGAGTTATTTTAAACATTCAAATTCTGATTGTTGTAAAATTTTCAATTCCTAGCTAACTATAGTGTATTTGTATTAAAAATTATGATTCGGTCACGCATTTTCTACCCTTCTTCAGATACAATAGAAGGAAGAAAAAAAGCAGAAACTTATTTTTCTTGATGGAATTTTATTGATAATTTCACAAATTCTCTAATTTCGATAGCACAAGACCTTCATCAGGTCTGGAATTTTTTAAAATATATATTAATACAGTATATTACAACCTGGGACATGTATAATTTCATTGATTTTGTAAAAAATAATTTAACCAAAAACCGGAGATTTTATGGAGACGTTAAGGGGCAAGTCTCGAAAAACTGTTATTAGCCGATTCAGAAGCTTGTTACTCTAGGCGGCAAGAGATGGGGTTAGTTCTGCACATAGGGAAATAAGCATTTTAGTCCATTTCTTTTAAAAGGTTCCAGCAAATTAATTAAAGAAAAAAATTAATTATTCTTTAACACAATGATTACTAATTTAATTATCTATAAGTTATAGACCCAATTTTTTTTTAAATATCTTTTATTTAATGTGTTTAATCTAAAAAAAAATTTTGAAAATCATAAAAAGATCTATAAATTGTAGATATTTTAAATAGCTTTAATTAAAAAAAAATTGAGGTCGATAGCTTTTAAAATTGTGGCCGCTGGAAACTCTCAAAATCAGCACCTCAAGACGCGCACCTTAATAAAATTCGGTCAAGAAAAATAAATTTCTCATTTTTTTTTCGTCCTACTGCATTTCATCTGCGAAAAATTATAAGACTAAACTTCTAGAACATTTTTTTGCAAATAACTTCAGTTAAATATAATGGAAAATAATGAATTTTTTTATTGATTACTCAGTCAATTTCAAAAATGGCCATTAATAATTTTGATTATTTTTAAATGTTAAATGCGAATTATTTTTTTTTTTATTTTACTAATTCTTTTGTAAATAAGGTCTTCCTAGTGCAAAAAAGAAAAAGTATGTCATATCTCAAGGAGATGCATCCGGAGTACAAAGCACCAAAATATGTGCACATAGGCTATATAGGCTCATCATCACTTTCTCTCAAGTGATCCGGAAAAATCCTGGCATAGAAAGTCCTGGTTGTTGTCATTTGGCTATCTCACCTCGTACTTGTTATCTTCCTTGAAATACACTTAATTATGCATCGTACGAAATGAATTCTATTCATCTGGAAATAAATTGAAGGCAAACTGCATATTAAAAAAAATGCATTTAACTTGAGAAAGGTTTTTTTAAAAATTACATAATCCTCTTGGAAATTAAAATTAAAATTACATTATAGAATAAAAAAAATGTTCTCTTTTGTGTTTTAATAAGCTGCTAAAAAACTACTATTTGAATACCATTATTTATATCAATCATTTGACATGCTTTTTATCGGGAACTTTAATAAAAAATTTATTTTGTAACATTGACTTTTTTTCATAAATATATTCGAATTTTTCTCATTTACTAGGGAGTAGAAGCTAAAGCTATTCGATTATTCTGCTAAAAGATGGCGTTAAGATCATTTCGGCTCTAGTCAATCTGAAAGCTTAGTTTAGAATGTGGAAGCCATTTTTTTATTTTTTAAATCTAGATTTATTTCTTCTTTTTTATATTTAATTATTATTATATAATTAATAATAATTTTTTCATTTTAGACTTAAAAAAAAATAATTTTCATAATAGAATTTTTTTTTTAATTTTTAGATACCGGTATTAATTTTTAATTAGTTATTAGAAAAATATTTTTATTAAGAGAATTTCTAATGAATTTAATTCATTTAAAAATAACGCTTCCGAAAATTTCTAAGTGATTTGAGATACAAATTTATAGACCACTCCTACTTGTTCTTAAATTAGAGATTCCCCTCTGCCTTTTTTCAGAATAAACCCCAAACCCTTTAATCTTTTATAAAATTTATAGTTTGCTCCGAAAAATATTTCAGAATCAAGAATCTATTAGTGCAAGCCTTGATTTTTTTTTTTAACTTGTTATTTAATTGAATATTTTTTAAACACCTCGGGAAATCCCTCTTTCTAATTTGCACTTTTAGTTAATAACAATTGACTTTTCTGTATAAATTTTTTTTTGTTTATTTTCTGAATAGAATCGTGACAAAATTCAACGCAATTTCTTTTTCTTTTTCAAGATGATTTAATCTATATGATTAAGTTTAAGGAAAATTATAGTAAGGGATTTTTTTATTAATTTTTTAATTCCTAAACTCATTGGAATCGATTAAAAAAAAATTCAATTGCTATTTTCTTAGAAATATCTCTGCAAAAGGGGTTTTCTTAAAAATAGATTTAATTTGTTTTCGGAAAAAAGAACAAATGTAAATAGGATCTTTATGGAACTTGCAGTGCGTGCAAAAGATTATATTCCAACAATTTAATTAGTGATAATAAATTATTGAGTTTTTTTTTTATAGTTTACGAAACTGACAAGTGGAATAGCATAATCTCACTTCAAGTAACAGGCACAGAGTAGTGATAGTCTAAATTCAGTCAGTTAGAAATATTTAGATTTCAAATAGTTCAATCTTATTTTTATTTAATCAAAATTAAATTAAATAGGAATTTGACTCGGTTTCGTTATTTAGTTTCCATATGTTTTAAATTTTTATTAAAAAGATCCGATTCTAGATTAATGACGTAATTTTATTTAGATAAATTAATCTATATATTTTGAATAAAAAGGCTAATGGTGAAAGCAAAAGCCCTTTATTAATTAATTTTTGCTCCATGTTTTCACAAGTCAAAAAAAAATATATTTTTAAGTTTTGACTGAATAATTTATATTAAAAAGTCAGTCTTTATCGTTTAAACTCAATTTATTATTGATAAAAATTAAAAAAATATTCAAATCTTTATTTTCATTTCAAATCAGACTTTCTCTCTTAATTAAGTGTTAAATTTTCAATTCCATTTCTAACATGTGTTTTATTAATAATAAAAAGAAGTACTTAATATTGTTTAATTAAAATGAATATATATATATATATATATATATATATTTATTTTTACTCTTCTCATTAGAGTTGATAAATGGAATACAAAATTGATTTGTAAAATTTTTAGTTAAGTTGATAGACATATTTAAAAAATTTAATAATAAAAACTTGTTTGTCATTTTTACTAGAGTATATGTTGAATTTAAATAAGAATTAATAAATTGTATCCCTTGGGAGCAGGAAGAGGTCTCAAGTGACCTTAGATTGAGAAAGGCCCAAGCATAACCTTTTGAGCAGAGAGGAAAAGAAAAATTAAAATTTGATTGATTCGCCTGAAAGCTAGGCAACCATTTGGATGCCGCGATTATTTGGTGGTATCTTAAAGGCGAAAGGAAGAAAAAAGATTTAAATAAATTAGTGATTATCTTTAGCAACGACCACTTTTTAACGACTATATATAAAAACCTGATCTTTACCTTAATTTTTCTTCTCTGGAGAATGGAAATAAAAATAATACACAAATTATATATGAGACAAGACTTTTTTCTACCTCTGCTCTATGGAATAGGATTCCTTCACTTTATTCGTTGAAATCTAGTTTAATTAAAACTCAATATAATTCACCAAACAGATTACTTATTTTGTTCAATTATATTTTCCATATATTTCAAACAAATAATTCTGAAAATAAATTTTTTTTTTAGAGTAATTCACTTCTTTTTTTTTTTTTTTTTTTTTTTAATCAGCTTTTCTGGCTCGGCTAACAGGAGACAGTTTTCCCAAAGGGATTCAAAACAAAATTTATTTTTCATTGCTGAAGTTTTGAGTGTCCATCAAGGACTTCCTCAGAGCTAATAAAATTGTCATATATTTGGTTATTAATAATTACTCCAATTTTTAGTACATAATTTTCATTCTCTTATTTTTATTCTTGACATGTTAAGAAAACTGATAAAACAAATTGTTTATTTATAATTATATTATTTGACTATAGATATAAAAGTTTATTTATATTTTTTTTTATAGGTATATACGGTACTCTCTTCCGACGTAACAAAGAGGCTGCTTTCAGTAACTACCGTCTTTGGGAATCAGCGGGTTTTGTTATCGCCTACGCTTATAGCACCCACCTTTGTGCGCGTAACAAACTCTACGTAATGATGACAGTATTGATTATTGGTATCCTGGGCTATTTTATTGTTGAAATTCTCCACAAACGAAAAGTACAACGTCAAAAGAAATTGGCTGAAGATCCAAAAGCAGCGGCCGCCGAAAAAGCTAAAGAAAATCACGTTGAAGAAACTGATGATGAAAAGGATGACGTCGATGATGATATTATAATAACACATTTGTAATGTCCGCACCGCCGGAAGTATATAGAAATTTAAACAAGTACAAAAATGTTGGCGCGATCTGGCTGTTAGAGTATACTTCATCTCTACATGAGCTTTGTTGTCGTTTGTTGTTGTTGTTGTTGTTGTTATTTACATGATAATTGAATTGAGTCTTCCCTCCGTCAAGATGGTTATGGGCCCGGTGAAAAAAAGACAAATAAATTCGGGCTATTAGTGTACCGTATCAATTGTAACGGCAGTGACTTCTATGCACATAGTTAGACCTTTTAAAAGACATTTTATCCAACCAACTATATAATTTTAATTATTATTATTATTGTATTATTATTATTATTATTATCATATGTTTTTACTTTCTCTTATTACTATTATTACTTATTTCAAATTTTAATTATTGTTCTCATTTTTTTTTAAGGAAAGTTGCAAGGTTCTTGCCTCAAATATAGGATTAGACTTCCTTACTTTTCAATGCATACAGTATTTATGTATATTATATACATATATTTTAAAGAGAATATGTTTTAGGATTTTTGTTTTTTAATCTGCCGAAGATTATTTATGCACTACCAATAGAAAGCTTGAAGTGGGTCAAGTGAGCACAAAATTGCTATTTTAATAAAATTATTTTTTTTACTAGCATTTAAATCTTTTCGGGTTGATAGCTGTAATTTATTTAAATAGAAACAAATGTATTTAGAAAAATTTCTAGCTAGAATTGGATCATTGGTCCTGAATTTTAGACAGTTTTTGAATTTTAAGAGAGAGAAAGCCCGGAAATTATAGTCTAATGTTGTAATTAAGAAAAAATAAAATATTTATAATTTGTTAGAAGATCCAATTAATAATTTAAACAGCATTCATTTTATGAATGTTTTTTTAATCTGGTTTTTCTTACTCTTTTGAGTTTTAATTATATGAACCACTTTTAAAAATTTTGGCGATATTTTTGTAAATAAGTGGGAGGTTTATTAGTAAGCATCTCTTGTAGAACATATCCTTATATATATACATATATTTATTCTTAGAAGGATTTTTTTAACCCGACTCAAACTTTCTATTTGTAGCGTAGGCTTCGTTCACCTAGCAGGCCAACAAAATGAATCAATTTATTTTTGATGATTAATAAATTAGATTTCCAAAATTTAACCTCAATATCTTTAATCGGCAAACTTTAAAATAAATAAAAATTCTCCGGGGTATGGAAATTTTAATTCAAAACTTAATAAAAAACACATTCTAATTTATTATATAGTAATCTCAAAAAAAAAATTAATTCATTCCTGCGTTTAGAGATGTTTATAAACAAAAAAAATTGAAAGTTAAGAAATTGTCAAGGTCAAATGAAATTTAGAAGTTTCGAAAAAAAAAAAATGATTCCTAAATTCTCTACAAAAAATTCGGACATTATTCTTGACTACGCCACCAAAAGGGGCAAATAATTTTTTGTTTATTTATATAATTTTTAATTTTCAATTCAAAAAGAAAATCAATATTTATTTAAATGAATTATTTAATACTCATGAATGATATGTAGTTGAATATAAACTGAGAAATATATGCTAAATAACCATATAAAATCTCCAAAAGCAGAGAGATACTTCATTTTATTTAAGCAAAAAAATATACAGAAGGCCTAATAATTAGGTCGCTTAAATACTATATAGATTTTTTTCAAATAGAGAACAAATATTTTACAATATAAAGTAAAATAATATACTATTTTGTTCTTTATTGTTATTTTTATTTATTAACAAATGTAAGAGAAAAAAAATCGAATTCGACGCTTGTTGTTGAGCGTTGCTAGGCAACTTTGTTAAATAAACAGGGATATACGTGATAGAGATTGAATTTTTAAGTTAAAAAAAAAGTAATGGAAAATATTGATATTAATAATGAATTGTATCATAAAGATATTATAGAAAAAAAATTGTTATTATGACTCTTCTTCTCATTCCTCATCTGGTAAGTTAAATATTTTATAATAAATAAATAAATAACTCGTTAAAAAGTTTGGTTGCTTTCATTTATTTATTTACCAGACTTATTGATTTTTTTTTTACAGGAGTTGAATATCATATCCTATTCCTTAATTTATTTTAAAAATTAAATTTGCATGTATGAAAATTTCAATTCCTAAATAAAGACTTAAAATTTAAATCCTTCATCCTAAAAATAATTACCAAGAAAAATAGCCAAATTCCCCTTATCTTTTTTGATTTATTAAATAAAATCCTAAATAGCTCCTGTGAGACGACTATCTTTTTCATAGCCATAAAATTGGTGTGGTGGAAGGGAAGTTTGGGCCATCCCTACTATTGTGTTCCCACCCCTCCACCCCAATGAATAAATTTTAAAGAATAGAAAATATTTTTTATAATTTATAATAGCTTTAAAAATTTTAACATATACGTGTCTTTATTATACAGGGGCGCCGGAACGAATTTGAATCAAGGGGGGGGGGGGGCAAAAAAATTTTTTTAGAAAATTAAAATAATTTAATAGTATAAAACAAAAACAAATCTACTATAAAACTTTAAAAATTTTAAATAAAATCACAATTTTAATAACATTAAAATTTTAAAAAATTTGCTAGTGATTTTATCAAAAATTTTTGGAAAAAATTTGAAAAAAAAATGAATTTCTTACTCTTTTAATTTTTTTAATTTAGAAGATTTTATTTTTCAAAAGTAAAAATTTATCCTTTTTAAAAATAAATGAAATAAAAGAAGACATATTGCCCCCCTCTGCCCCCCCTATGTAGGGCAATGTACCCTTGCCCCCCCCCCAGTTCCGGCGCCTATGTTATTATATATTTAGAAGAAGGATAATAAAAAAAAACAACTACATCAACTACACAGCTATAAAAAAAACCTCCAATATTAATTATATATTTAGTTTTTCATCAAAAATACAATACATTTTAAATTTATTCAAAAATTTTATTGTACTTTAGATGGTAAAAGAATGTGCTTAGAGGCGGGAAGTCACCACCCCTCTCTCCCTCCGATATCCTCAAAAAATGACAATTATCAAGAAATAGAGAAAGAGAAACATGGCGTGAAAAGAAATCATTTATATTCTTTCAAATTTATTCATTTCGGGTTGAGGGAGGAGGGTTTGCTTCTCGCATCATCCGAACTCTTGCTCCCGCTCCCTAGAAAAAATTTTGTGGCTTCGGCGCCCTCGTCCTTTGGCTCCTAGACTGCTTTCATTTATTTATCAGCCCCTGCAAATAATATATTTAAAGTTGATATAGAATAGAACCTGAAAAAAGAGGTTTGAATAAATATTAATATTGCTGTTCATTATTATTATTCTTAAGAGACAGATAAATATTTCATAATAAAATCTATTTAAAGCATGGTTAATAAATTTCAAACGCTTATTAGAGCATGAATGAGATTTATCATAAAAAATTAAAATATTAAAATATTTTCTTAGAATAGCATTAGAGTAGGGATAAAATCTAAAATTATTTAAATAAATTTAGCGAAATGACCTATGATGTCGAAGCGCCCTTAATTGTAGTAATTAGGGTCCGACCGAAACAAGATTTTCAACCGAAACCGAATATTCGGCCTCAATCTTAGTTTCGGCCGAAACCGTAACCGAAACCGAAACTTGTATTTCCTATAATAAAATTAATATCATTTTACCTTTTTTTTTTGAAATTTTTTTCCCCCAGCGGAAAATTTTTTCTCCTCTCGTGAAAATCATTTTACCTTTTTTTTTTAGGGAGACTAAATTTTTTTCCGCACCTTTTCCGCTTTTGCAAATCATTTGACCTTTTTTTTCTCGAGTTTTTTTTTCGAGTCTCATCCCATCTTTTCAGATTCAGGTTTCGGCCGGCCGAAAGTTTCAGCTACTTTTTGGCCGAAACCGACACTACGGCCGAAACCAGGATTTTTGGCCGAAACTGGCCGAAACCGAAACCGAATATTCGGTCCGTTCCTAGTAGTAATTAAATAAATTTAATATTTTTTTAAATACATTATGTACAACACAAAATCTCTCGGACCATTAATGTAAAGTGGACTATTCCGATACATAGATATTCATTTATTTATTTAAAATATATTTTAATTTTTATAAGATTTTTTTAATTAATAATAGAAATAAGTATTTATTTAAGTCCCGCAGAAAAAGTACAACTGCACCATATGCGGACCCGGAGTGGACATATCTGATCTAAATGAGTTCGAGAGCTAAGAAAAGATTTATCACAAGAAATATGCATAAAAATAAACTATTTAATATTTTTTAACTGCTATCTCACGGGGTTGCCTTTTTCTAATTTTTTTATTTATTTTTGCATAATATATAATTTTATTGTTGACGTTTTGGAATTTAACTTCAAATCTCGTTCTTCCATATAAATAAGTAGGACATCCTTCTATATAACAATTAAGGATTCAATTTTCGAATATTCCTTTATAACATAGGTTTATGATTTTTTGACGAGATATTGTTGTCAAGTTGATAAGTTTATGAATTCAAAAAGTTGATCGCCTTTTGTTTCGTAATTTGTATAGTGAGTTGAGTTGGTCAGTAATTGTTTTGGACGGTTAAGCTTATGGTTGCAGCCGCGAACAGCTGATGAATCCAATGTATCGACCAACGTCTTCCGAATACGGCTGGTATGTACCTCCTGCTGGATTCCTGTCTCAGCCCCGAAGACCCATCCAGAGATCGTTCAGCCAGGCTCTGGCTGCTGCCGGCATGTTTCGCAATCGCTCTCTCAACACAGCTATTGACCGCTCTAAAGTCTGAATCTCTCCCAAGTTGGGTTTTATAAAATGTTTATTTTTCGTAAGAAAAGCATTTCTGTTATTATTTTTAAGCAAAATAATCACTAAATATGTACGTAGAATGATCAGAAGAATGATTCATATTAATGTGAGTAGATACAGTATTTGAAAGAAATGAGCTTATATCATAGTAAAAAAAAAATTAATTTTTTGAATCTTTTCGATTTAACAGTTAATTAACCAATAAAGGTCTAATTTATTGTAATGGAACTTTTAAGGCCTCAGGATTGTCAGACTTATTAAAAGCGATACTGGTGGTAGCTTTCTTGCAAGAGCGAACAGAGAGATGGAAAAAAAATAATTGAGTATGTGAAATAACATTAATCTTTTTTTAGGGATTGAAATTAGCTCACGAAAATGCTTGTCAGTAACAAACACAGTAGCGTAGCTAAGGAAGGGACGCAGAGGTGCCAGCCTCCCCCCCCCTCACAAATCTTTCATAAAAAACACAAAATTACTTATTTTTTCAAATAAGGAAATTTTTTGTCTTATTTGGTCTAATATTAATTTAAAAAAATTATACTACTTAGTTCGTCAGGCTTTGAAAAAGAACCTGCACTTTGATGGTATAATTAGCAATTGGCAATCGTTTCGTTAATTGCTCGCCAAAAAGCAATGATAATTTTTATTTATAAAATGAAATAAACTTCCAAGAGCGCAAACTCTACACATAGGAAGTTTACAGAACAACTAAGAATTGATGCGATTGTTGAATACTTCAATCGTACTCTTCAATTAAAATTTACAATTGCAATTATCATTTTATTTGATCGTTTCTGGGCCACTTTAAAGCCACGGGGTATGGGTTCGGATCTTAGGGACTGCGATGAATAATTATTTAAATTATTTGGATACCAAATGATATAAATAAATGTGACTGGACCCCCACATATATCGTATTTAAATAATGAGTATCGTCAAAGTCTATATGGCCTATGGTCGAAAAGATTTTAAAAAATTTTTTGGACTATTGGAATATTAATTATTTTTAGAAATAATTAAAGAACCAGTTATTAAGGAATATTATGTATTTTGACCTTATATAGCAGGGGCGTATATAAGGCCGAGGGGGCCCGGGCCCCCCTCCCCCGAAATTTACCAAAAACATACATACAGTATATAGGGATATACAGACATCAGCGCAACAAATTTTTCTGCAGGATGGAAAACTTTGGTTCCGCAAAAGAAAAAATGTTCCGCAAAAAATTTCGTGTGAAAAAAATGTAGTTTCTTAAAAAAAAAAAAATTTCTCAGAAAAATTTTTGAGTTCAGCCCCCCTCCCCCCGAAAAAAATTTCTATATACGCCCCTGTCATATAGCTATTTTCTTCAAAATCTACAGACAGGAATAAATATGAAAGTTTTCGAGATTGTATAAATTAACAAATAAAATTGAAATTATAAAAATATTCAACTCCACTTTTTCTCTAATTAGAATTAGAATTAGAATTTATTAATTATTCTCTAAGGCATTGCCTCATAGAATTTGTTTCTTATTTGTATATTTTGTACTATCTCAATAACTTCACTAATTATGTAAGACCGTTGAAAAATGTATCGACGTTGACCGAAACGTCGACTAGAAAAAATAATCTTCCAAATGCTTAATTATTTCATACTTTTTGCAACTTAACAGAGATTATTTCTATTATGATTTTATTTAATTAAAAACAATTTGAATTATCTTACTAATCTTTTCCATCACTCTAATCGCTATTTTTTTATTCCACTTATTTCTTTATAATTATGAAATCATGTTGTATGTTTGTCACAAATTACAATATACATTGTTAGATATTTTTAATTTATAATTCATGCCCCTACGCCGTAGCACAGTGGTAGAGTACTTGCCTCTTGTGCTAGGGGTCAGGAAAAATAATTATTTCAATTGAATTGACTACCAAACAATTGAAATAAATAGAGAAGGGTTCAAATGGCTTCAGACCTTAAAAAAATTATAATTCAATAATTGGAGGTTGTAAGAGGATCATACGCAAATCTCAATTGGAAGATTACTCCTTAATAGATAGCAGGTTCTTAACGCAATATTTCAATAAAAAACATAAATATTTTTCATTTTCAGGATTTTTTATTCATTTGATGACTGTGTGTGCACATATATACCACCAGTTTCGGTCAATCAAATGACCATCATCAGATCTGCAAAAAACAACATGTTACAACGTGAGAGCTGGCACAAGTCAAAACGAAAAAAACACAACAAACAAACCACACAGACACCCATACATATATATATAATTATGTATATCAAGAACATCACGATATTCATATATTATAAAAACTTTTTACAATTATAATGAACACACATTAACTTTCATATTAATTTTATACATACATATATAGATTAAAGATTTTAATTTTATTTAAGGCAATTTTTTAATTTTATTTTACCTACCAAAAATCCTTAAACTCCTGACACATAAAATAAGCATTGATGTCACAAAAATTGTGACGTGGGTTAAAATATTTTTATCAACAGCAACCTTATAGGATATATATAAATTAGAGCATCGGCCAATTCAGTTGGCCTATAAGGTTGCTGCTGATAAAAATACTTTAACCCACGTCACAATTTTTGTGACATCAATGCTTATTTTATGTGTCAGGAGTTTAAGGATTTTTGGTAAGTAAAATAAAATTAAAAAATTGCCTTAAATAAAATTAAAATCTTTAATCTATATATGTATGTATAAAATTAATATGAAAGTTAATGTGTGTTCTTTATAATTGTAAAAAGTTTTTATAATATATGAATATCGTGATGTTCTTGATATACATAATTATATATATATGTATGGGTGTCTGTGTGGTTTGTTTGTTGTTTTTTTCGTTTTGACTTTTGCCAGCTCTCACGTTGTAACATGTTGTTTTTTGCAGAACTGATGATGGTCATTTGATTGACCGAAACTGGTGGTATATATGTGCACACACAGTGATCAAATGAATAAGAAATCCTGAAAATGAAAAATATCTATGTTTTTTATTGAATTATTGCGTTAAGAACCTGCTATCTATTTTTTTTTTTTTTTTATATAAAAACATTCACACTTTTTTCTCATTCACACTCACACTCACACACACATACACACGTCTTTTCGGCAACTCTGGCCATTTAAGACTTTGACGATAACCGTTGTAATTAATATATCAATTTGGGGTTCAGGCATTTCTATTTAAGCCATCTGGTATCCAAATGGCTTAAATAAAATCTTCGGACTGCCTGGGTCCGAACCCGCGACGTTTGGTATAGGAGGTAGGCACCCTGCTATCTATTAAGGAGTAATCTTCCAATTGAGATTTGCGAATTATAATTCATATAATTTTATCATTCTGTCAAATCATACATCATTTAAAAAAAAACTGCACAATCTTAAAAACAATGGCACTTTTATTTTCATTCTATGAGTTATATTGTCAGGTACAAAAATATAGAATATCTCTTAGAGGGGTTCTTAATCAATAGACCACGTCCCTTATTATACAGTCGTTTTTTATAGTTAGGCATAAATTCTGAAGTTACTGCATTTAAAAATTTTGAATTTTTATTTGTATTCGGGACTAGGTCAAGAATCGCTCTTTTAGAGAATAAATTATTCACGAAATTAAAATTAATTTAAAATTTTTTCTTTTAATAATATATCATTGAGAATTCTAATCATTGCCAGGATTAAAAAAATAGAGATGAGCAATTCGGAACCTAGAGTGATCTCAAAAATTGTTTATATTAATAAGCCTCTTAGCATCTTTTGTTTTAAACTATAATAAATCTGATCTTTAATTAATAATTATTTTATTGTTGAATTAGAAATACTAATATTTGTTAAGATTGTTAATATTTGTTAAGATTGTCCCTCTCTGATATGATTATCGAAATTTTCTTAAAATTACATGTATTACGATTTTTTACTTGTATAATAAATGTTAATCAAATTATGTGTTTTATTAAAGACTAGAAATTGTGTTTACTTCCCGTACCAAGAATAAAATAATTTTTCAATTAGGATTTTAGTTTTAAAATATACATACATGATTGTTAGGTATAATAAAAAATACTAGAATTCTTATTATAAATATACATATACAAAAAATTTAATTTGTAAAATTTAACTAAAATAATTGGAATTTTAATTCTAATTAAAATTTATTTAAATGAGTAACAGGCTAAAAAAATAAAATTACTCTATTTAATATTCTTAAATAATCTATTGGAGACGCTCTGGGAAGTCCAGCAAGTTAGAGACAGGGAAGAAATCATAACATAGAGAGTGTAAGCATCTTTGTGATTAATGAGTTTGGATAAACTTTTTGGATCTCCCAGAACGACTTGCGTAGGCTATATTAAATTTTATTTTATTTTAAAAGAATTATTAACGATAAATTATTATATTGATTCTGTACACTTTAAATTAAATGTTAATAGATTATTAAAATAATTAGCTAACAATATTTGTACACTTATATGTAATATTCACATTTATTTATTATGGAAATTCTTCGTCTTCTACTTTTTGATTCTGCATATAAAAATCTCCTCCGTAGTCTAAATCATCATCAGGATCTTCTTGAATATAATCCAAAAGTGGACATAGTCGACATCTAAAACAGAAAATAAAGCATTAACTATAAATATTTTAGTTTTTTTTTTTTTTTTTTTTTTGATAAATCCATCACTTAACTATTCAGAAAATAAGGGATGCTGCCTTTTGGAAGTTATAAAGCTTGAAGCAGAAATAATTTAGATTTTGATATAGAGGTCTTAAATTGTAACAATACCTATTTTGATTGGTATCCAATTTTTCTTCATTTCTCCTCAATAAAATGGGCTATTTCCAGTAGTCAACATAATGAAATAAATAGCCAGTATTCTTTGGCCAATGTGATTGAAATTTCTTGAAATACTGCGACATAGTTATTTGGCTTAAGGATAAAATTTGACTATTGAGAGACTTTTCGTATTTTGAGGAATTCCTTTATGCCACATTTTTTGATATTTCACTTGAAATTCATTCAAATGATTGTGAAAAAATTCTAAATTTCCCGAATTTATATTCCAGTTAAAATATCAAAACATTTACTTAAATTTCTCCGAAAGAGATTTTATTGCTTTTAAATGCACATTTTATTGCTTTTCTTAAAATTGCCATTAAAAGAAAGCGATTCCCTTTTAGCTTGAATTTAATTCAATTTCACAATAATTTGAATTAATTTCAAGTGAAATAACAGTGTGGTTTAAATTAAATAACTCCAAAACTAGCACTTTTCTGGTGTACTTTTTCAATTTTTTGTTTTTCTCACAATTGGCTTTAACGATTTTGATTAAAATTAATAAATCATTTATTTTTTGGAACTTAAAAAAAAATTAATATTCGGATGAGTTCTTTTGATTTGATACCGACAATCTGGTACTCATATGAGTAAAATATCAAAAAAAAAGTATCGAGTGTACTAGTATCGGATTAAAAGTAAGTAGGTATACTTTTTCGTGACCCTAGTCACACCAGATTTTTTGTGTGGACATACCCCCTATATTTAGTTTCCGCCTCAAATTGCTATATTAGAATTCAAGATGTAAACCTCCCCCCCCACCCGAGATGCTAGACTTGTTGATAAATGTCAATAATGATAGTCTTAACGGATCCCAGGCAGTCCGATGTATATTTATTTAGATCATTTGGATACCAAATGGTATAAATATCAAGGGCGGATACAAGGGGGGTAAAGGGGGTAATTCCCCCCCGAGAAACACCTCTGGATCCGCCACTGGCCTGGACCCCCTAATATAACGTATATAAATAATATTTTCCTGGAGGGTACTTAAATTTCAATCCGGTAGCTCAATTCCTTTATGGGAAAAATTGTTACACACTCACAGACACACCCACACACACACCGACAATTTTTTTTTTTTTTTTTTTTTAAGGTCCTTCTCGGCATCTAAGGCCATTTAGACACCATCCCTATTTATTTCAAATGATTTGTAGTCAAATCAAATGAAATAAATTTTTCTCCTTGGGATGGGAAGCGAACCCGGGACTCCGGTGCGAGAAGCTAATGTCTTCTCACTGAGCCACGGCTCCCGGGCACCGACAAATTTGCGGGACCCACTTTTTTGAACTCAGGGGACCTCAAAACAAGTATATCCATCAAAATCTAGACATCGAATTTTTGACATGATCGTAAAATTTTTTCTTTCTATATATTTCATATATATATATATAGGGTAAGAGAAAGTAAAAATACATCAATAGTTTTGTTAGTTGGTATAGGGGATTTTTTTTTTTTTTTGTTTATCTTAATATCTCGTGCCAACGCTTAGCTAATTGCGGGGCATCCTTGGGTGTCGGGTCATACTGGGCACTGGTATAGACCAACGATTCTCAAACTTTTGTACTTTCCGACCTTTATACAAAGTAGTTTCAAAGAGAATTAGAAAAAGATTTTCAACAATAATTCTAACATAGCAAAAATTGGATAATTATCTAGCTATGATTATTATAAATTAAGTACAGAGACGCGTTTTAGAGACACTTGCCCACAGAAAAAACATGATTTTTAAATAGGCTACATTTTATAGTGTTCTTTTTATTTTAAATTTATATGAATGGTTGGACAAATAGTGTCTTTGTTCACATCCTCTTATGTGATTATTTATACTCCTCATCCACTTCTAGAGAAACCTTGACCAATGATCTCCAATGTGAACTTATCTCTAAGCTGTTCATTTCAATCATTCTTTTACTATTAATTCATTTCCTTTTGTATTAATAGATAGATTCAATTTTAGGGGAGGGGCTTCCCACAGATACTTCAAATAAGAATGTTAAGAAGGGAGTGGGGAGTGAGATTTTCTACCACCCCTTTCCTCCTTAGAGTATTTCACGCTTTTTGTGACAGTAGTTTAATAGTAACTTAGCTTTTCATCCCCCAAAATGGTCTGTGGGTGTGATAAAAAAAAATCACAAGCAATGTAACAAAATAAAAAGATTTTGAGTCGAAATCGATAGTTAATAAAATCGATTGTCCTGAGGAAGGGCGCGATTTTTGGTATGGAATGCATTATATAAATTTCCGATACTGAAGACAATAGCGGTCAGTCATACCAGATTTTTATAATTTTTTTTCTCTCTAAAAATGATACCTGGTATCTACTTGAATACCAAAACTTTTATTCTCTTTTAAGGTAGCTTATTTTTTCCTTTATATCAACTCACAGATGATTTACCTGTTTTCATTAATGCCATAATTGATGCACGTGTCTCCAACACACTGGCAGCAGCCATCGTGGAACCATCGATAACTCGAAGCGCCCATGGACTGGCAATTTTTTTTACATTTGGCATAAGCCATACATTCAGCAAAATAAGCCACAGTGCAATTCATTGAAATTCCAGGCAATTTTGTATCTTCTCCTTCTTCTAAAGATTCTATAAAAGGCAATTTAAATAAATTTATTAAATAAATTATATATTAATTAATGTAAGCAAATATCCCGAATTTTGCGGTACCGTCCAACTTTTCATCGAAAATAATAAATCAAAAGCATTATTAAACTGATTTAATATTATACATATTAAAAATTAAATATACTAAAGAATACTTACGAAAATCTTTAACTTCGTTATTGGTCTTTTTTGGTGTGAAGAAAATTTCATATGTATAGGAATTCCAACGTTCTTCAGGATCCTGTTCTTTAGTTAATTCTTCAAATAATTGTGGAAAATTATGAGGAAAATCTTCCACATGTGATTTTTTACTTAAATCTAAATCGTCCGTGTAGTTATTTTGAGGGCAGAGATCTACAAAATAAGATAAAATTGAAAATGAAAATTTTTTACTTAAAATTTTCATTAAACGTTAAGTTATGATATGTTTTTTTTTAAAGGATTTTAAGGATTAGGACTTTTAACACTAGGAAAAGAAAACTTTCCAGCTAATTATATTTATTCTGTGTCGTATAGGCCTAACCTAGAATATATTCACATTTGTTTACATCGAATTGATTAAAAGGAAATAATATTAAAGTTTTTTTTTTTTTTTTTTTTTTAAACATTCACACTTTTTTCTCATTCACACTCACGCACACATTCACACTGTCTTTTCGGCAACTCAGGCCATATAAGACATTTACGATAACCGTTATTGATTTAATATACATATATGGGGTCCAGGCATTCTTATTTAAGCCATTTGGTATCCAATTAGCTTAAATAAAATCATCGGACTGCCTGGGGTCCGAACCCGCGACGTTGGGTATACGAGGTAAGCACGCTAACCTCTACACCACCCATTTTCATTCCCCCCCCCCTTTATCCCCCCCTCACAGTTGGAATGTTCAAGCCCCGAGGGCAATATTAAAGTTATATCATTTAATTCTTATTTAGCCCTCGGGGCTTGGCGTAAAGGTTAGCGTGCTAACCTCGTATACCAAACGTCGGCGGTTTAATTTATTTAATATTTAATTAAAATATTTATAAATTAAATAAATGAAAATAAGTCTGAATTAAATATGAGTCGATTATTTTTTTCTGTTTTTTCTCTCTTCATTCTTTTTATTAGCCAAAAATAGAGGTGGCAAAGACAATTTGATTCAGATTTATATAAAAATAACGAAAATATAGAAGAAATATGAAGGTGACATTAACCTATATATTTTATTTATTCAAAAACTAGGCCTATATTTAAAACAAATATTAACTCCACTTAAGGAACTTAGAGGATTCTCGGTTGGGGATTTGAATATAATTTAAAACAACTTGCAGTGGTCCAGAATTTGCCGGATTCGGATCGGTTAAGTTTCAGCCTGTTTAGAAAAAAAAAAATTTAAAACAACAAGGGAACTTTCTTGGTTTCGGCTCGGTTAGTTTCGGTCCAAAATCGTTCAGTTCGAAGCGATTGGATATTACTCAAAAAATAAAAATGAACCGCCGAAGGTTGGGTAGAAGGAAGCAAAAAGTGACAAATTTGTTTTAACTGACAATTTTTTTATGAAACGTGTTGACAATTTTTGTAATTGAACTGCTTTTCAGCAGTCAACAATAAAATAATTATCATATTGTAAGCTTGACAATTTATGTCAATTTTTGACAATTGTCGCATTGTCAACCTTTATGAAATAGAGCCCAGGTGTTTCAAAGAGAACTTTGACTGATAGTTTAAATCTAAATAACAATAAAATGAAAGAGTGTGGATGCAGTCCAATAATTTAATATTAAGAATATTAATTTTACCACATTTTCAGGGCCGCCCCATGAGGGTGGCAAAATTGTTGACCGCACAAGGGCGCCTGGGCCAGAGGGGAGCCAAAATTTATAGTAGGCTTACTTATAGTTTTTTTTTTAAATTTAATGTTACTTAAATTTGACTCAAATTTCGAATACTATGAAAGAGTCAGCACTTTTAAGAGTGCATCGTAAAGGGGCTCCAAATTTCATTTTGAACAAGGGCGCCAAATATCCACGCGGCGGTCCTGCACATTTACATGTTGGGTGTTACATTATTCCCAGCCTGGTATGTAACATGTAGCCTAATACAATATGTTGTTTTCTAACAAATGTATGCAACTTAAGATATAATCCTAGGACCGAAACGTCGGCAGTAAAATAGAATTATCTACACAAATCTAGTTATTTCTTCTGACTCTATCTCTACCTTATTAAGCTCACCTCTTAAAATTTTACATTCTTAACATAGGACTGCTTACCCACACAACTGCAGCACTCGGTGTAGAGGACGCTTAAGCATTGTGAACATTCGAAGCAACAGCTGCAATTGCTCAGGTCACACTTGCAACTTTGTGTGAGCATGCACTTGCTGACTACGCTTGCGCACACTGCTTCGTTGCACCCATCGACGGCCTCAGGCACTAAAACTGTCAAGGCCACTATTGCTGCTGCCATAGCCAGGCACAGCCTCTTCCAGTCCAGCTTCCTCTTTTCACACATATCTGAAAATTTATTCAAAATATTTCATTAAAAAAATAAAATAAAGGTTCAAGGTTTAATTATACTTTTCCACTCATTCACTTCAAAATATTAATAATAATAATTAACACGAAAAAAAAGGAAAGAAAGAATTAGCAGCTATTTATTTTATTCCGTCTTTGAACTTTTGGTTCTAAGATTGTTGATATAGGTATATATACATGTTTTTTTATTTATTTATTTATTTTTATTTTTTTTTTTTTTCAATAGGCGCCAGGGAGTCTCGGCTCATTTCCTGGGTCCTATCATTGGGTGTACCGACTATTAATCGTGAAGAGAAAATAAAAGATGAAATTATTATTAGATTATTTGTAGAAACAGAAATATTATTATATTTTTATGAATCTATAGCCCTAAAGCTCCTTAGAGCCTCTTAAACAGATATCATATATAAGGATAAAAAAAATAATAGGTGTTTTTTTCCGGCACTCATAGAGAGATAGAAGCATCGCTTCTTGTTCTAATAGAGATTCGTCTTTCGTTCTGAGCAACAAATATTTAATTAATTTAAATAGGATTCCAATTTAAATAAATAAGGAGTCTAAATAGTCTTAGATCCCGAAAAATACTAAAAAAAAGAAGAAAAATTCTCAAAAAATTGAAATAGTATGGGCATTTTTTGCGTTCAATATTTTTTGGACTCTTCTATTTGTCCATCCAATGGACCAGACGCTTTACTATTTAAAATATGCTTCGGAAAATCTAAAAAAAAAGTTGTCTTTAGGCTATATCAAAAATATCACCCCTCTTTTTCTCTTGTCAAGTTTTTTAAAATTTCCTCAACAAACAGAGTGGGAACCAAATATTAAATCTTTTTTTTTTCTTATTTGAATCCGGAATTAAAATATAATAAATAATTATTTCCAGCATCAACCTCCACTCCTTGAATATGCCACTGCCTCTTCGCCCTTTCTACACAAAAATTCCGCCCCTTAAAAAAATCCTGCGATCTCCATTGAATACAAACTATCTGTCAAATTTCGACATCGGGTTTTGAATGAAATTTTGGATTTAATACTAATTCGGTTTTCATAGAAAGAAAATATTTTGGACAGTTGATGAAATTAAATATGTCGGAGAAAAATAAGAAAGGTCCAAACGGTTTTTAGTTAGTGAATTAAAAAAGAAATATCTGATGATTTCTCTACAGTGGAGCCATTTGAGAAGGAAAAAATGTGTCAATTCTGAATTTGTATAATTTAAACGAGTGAATTCAAAATTGTGGGCAGCCACTCTGCTACAATTTTTGAATTAGGGAATCACGGGGAAAATCGAGCCATTCAAGAATTACGTAAGCAAATTTTTGAAAATGTTCAAAATATTTTGAATATCTTTTAATATGCAATGGCTTCAAGGTCGAGTTTGATGAGAATTTGAAAATTTTAAATATATTTTGCTTCACTCTTCTCGTCTCAAAAAATTGAGTAACATTAAGATCAAGGTTACCGATTTTTTTTTAATAATAGCTTACCTATTCCAAAAGTTAGTAGTTTTAAATATTTATTAAATAATCATCAAATTGTTTTGAAAAGAATCGCCTAATTTATTTTCCCCCCCCCCCCAAACCCCCTTTTATAAAGTATTTTTAAAAAGTTTTGTTTATATGAATAGGAAGTTTATTTCTTTTAAGAATTAACTTATGTGTTATGATAAGCATATTTTTAAAACTTGCCTAAGGCCAGAAAATAATTTGCGCCTTAGGTAAAAATAATTTTTAATTATTTACTCCCTATGCACCTTTCAAAATATTTTATTAAGTCTACCTTTTAATATAATGATTTTTGCATTTTTGTTCTTTTCATATTTAGCAAACTATTAAAAATTTCATAAAAAAGTAAAAATTAATCAACTCTACACGTGTCGATTATTATGCTTAAAAAAGTCGTTTTATAATAAATGCCTAATTCGTATTTATCTATTTCATTAACTTTGCTTTTTAGTCTTTGATGCAAAAATAGCTTACTATATACTTTTTCTTAAATAAGCATA
The DNA here is from genome assembly GCA_023213315.1 of Euborellia annulipes. NCBI lineage: Eukaryota > Metazoa > Arthropoda > Insecta > Dermaptera > Anisolabididae > Euborellia > Euborellia annulipes. The sequence continues at coordinate 72,056 of JAKCPI010028649.1, read as the reverse complement.
CCCAAGTCTAGTAATTAGATATTATAATATTAATTATAGATTTTATTTTTTAGATTTTATCCTTTTAAGAGATAAAAATTTATTTCAACTTGAGCCTTTCTCCATATTTCCAAAAAAAGTTTTTCTTACTTTGATAATTAGGCATTTTTTTTATATATAATATATAGACTCTAAATAGATCCCTAGCGGTCCCAGGGATCCAGAAAAGCCCCCCTTCCCAAAGAAAAAAACAAGTTCTTTATTAGTGTTAATTTAAATCCGGAACTATAATATAATAAATAATTATTATCCCCATTACCCATCCTTCCTTGAATGCGCCAAAGCCTTTCCCCCTTGATTACACCAAAAATCCCCCCCCCCCCCCCCCGAGAATACTGTCAGTTTTCCTTTGCCAAAAAAATAAATTTAAATTTCAAAGTTTGGTGATGGTCTAAATCAGTGGTTTCCAAACTTATGTTACCACGCCTCTCTTAAATAATCGTATGACGCCTCCCCCTTCCCATTTTATAAAATAATACAAACAAAAATTTTTATTTCTAAAAAATTAATTAATATAAAGGCAAACAAAAAAAAAAAAAATATCGAAGTTAGAAATCTAAATGTTTCTTCAGGTTCAAAAACTTCAATTTGTGAGAAAAATGAAAATTTTGGACTTGCGGTTTTCTTTTTTATTTCATTATGATTCACTTCCTTTCTAGAAATCATTCCGGATCGATAATTATTCCAAGTTCATGGTTCTGGTAAATTGATACTGACTGCATTTAATTTTGATCTTTGATAAAAATTTTTAGCTATTTTAATTTAATCCAGAAATTTTCATAGAATCATGATAATTAAATTATTGTATAAACAATTTTATCGGTAGGCCTACTTATTTTCACTTATCTTCATCAAAAATCATACGCCTGGGACTATTAGGTCACCCGCTACCACATATAAGGCGAAAATAAAAATCTTATTATTTTAAATTTTATTATATTAATATAACTGTATATTATACAGACAAAATGTTCAAAATACACAGACACAATTGCAACCAATTCGGAAGAGCTTCTGCTCGGTTAACGCAGACTAGAGCTCTGCACGGGCCGATTTTTTTAGCCCGTACCGGTCCGTGTCCGTATTTTTTTTTGACTTGCCGCCCGTACCTGGCCCGTATTCTTTTACCATTCTTCAGGCCCTCCCGAGCCCACCCGGAATTTTTTCAAACCCGCCCATACCAACCCGAGATTTAGTGAATGAATGAACGAATGTCTAGCAATTTTTAAATAAAATTTCATTTGCATGCCCGTCCGCCCGAACCCGTTTATTTAGACTTGCTACCCGCCCGTAATTTTTTCATGGCCTCAAAAGCCCGCCCGACCCGGCCCGCGGGCCTGGCGGGTAACGGGCCTACAGGCCAACCCGTACCCGTGCAGGGCTCTAACGCAGACCTTCATTAAAATATGATTTTAAAAATTTAAGAATTAAAAAAATAAAAAAACATTTTAGCTTATTTCCGGTTGACGGATTTACTCTGAAAGGTGATAAAGATTTACAATTTTAGTGTAACTAATAATACTAAATTTGATCAATTTCGCAAATTCGCTCTTTGCATTTTTAAGATGTGTTCACGCACATTAAAATTGCTTTTTTTTTAAACTCAGGTAATCTAAAAAGTCGTGATTCATACTGGTGGAATTTATTAACAATCACAATAATTACAGTACAGAATTGCAATAATTTCTCGGTACTGTTTACTAGTAAGTAAAAATAGGGTAAGGGAGAAATAATCCAGAAGGGGTTTTCGCTTAATGTTAAATTAAGAAGATAGCTAAATTGAAAATTTCTACGCTTTAATTTTAATCTTTTACGAAATTAGAGAATGAGATAAAATGGAATTAATAAATTTGTTGTATTTATTAATGAATTATTATTAAAATTTAAAATAAATCCATTTTAGGAGAACTAATTAATTGAGAAACCAAAGTGATTAAGTCCATATTTAGAATTTCCTTAGTGCAAAAATACTTAAAAGGTGAGTGACTTTTTAATATTAAAGTCAATATAAATTTGTTTAATAATTTTTTGTTGACATAAATGTGAAAATTATTCTTCAATTTTTGTTTTGGATGCTGGCTATATTTAATTCCCTTTAGAAGATTTCATTGGTAGTGCCGGAATTTTGTTAAGGGAGAGGCCCGAAATTTTTGGTGTTGGAGTATTGCCAATAGAGGTAATAATGATTTATAATATCTTAGTTGGTTGAGGGCTCCGTGGCCTAATACTCCGGATATGCTGGAGGGTTCAGTGTATGTTTGGCCCACCAACAAAAAACATACGAAATTGTTAAATATAATATTTTAGTTCCGGATTCAAATTAGCCTTAATAAATGTATGATTAAAATTATATTTTTTTCTTTTCAGGTGGGACTGTCCCTCCTCTTCTCCTTCTTCTAGGGTAGATGCTAATTTGTACGGTATACCACTATTTAGCAAGTGTTCTCTTCTTTTTTAATTTACTCAATGATAATTAAAATTATTTTGAGATCAAAAATCAAAATTTCTCTATTTTTTTTTTTACTTAATCAAAAAATAAGTACGACCCTCTGAATTACTGATTGCGAATAGCGGTACTGTGAGGGTGGAGGCTATGGGGGCTATAGCCTCCCCCCTCCCCAGAAGACCTTAACTTACACTAGATATTTTGCGTTTTTAAAGCAATCAATTGAGTAAGAACTGTTTTTATATTGTACATTTTTTTTTTTATTTATTCTGAATTGTTTTTTAAACATTCACATTTTCAGCCCCACCCCCGCCCCCAAGATGTCTCAAAAAATATTTCAGCCCCCCCCCCAAAAAAAAAAAAAATTCAGGATCGCGTCTGCTGATAGGTTTATTTAATACAAATAAGATTTAATAATATTTAATAAAATTTGAAAAATAATTCAATTTTTATTTAAGCTATTCATAACTCTAACATGTGACTTTTTTTAATATTTTGCATAAATTAGCATTTTACGGAAAATTATTTAAAAAAATTCATATTCTTTATGTTCAGAATGAATGTTGATTGAATTTCCTATTTTAAAGATATTTTTTTATTAAAGTAGAAAATAAAGTAATAAGTAATTACGAGCCATGCATACATCATCTATTTACCTGATAATTTTTTTTTTTTTATAAAATTAAGTCCATAGAAATTTATATTAATGAATGTAGGCGCAGTAAACAAGCAGCCGGCTCAAATGTTTTCTTCAAAACTTGAAAAAATGTTTCCGTAGCGTGTGTAATAATAAAATGTTGCTCACTGGAATGTCAGTCACACATACACAAACGCACAACTCACAAAGATAGAAATATATATACACATAGACACGGTAACTGAAACACGTTAATGAAACATGAGCAAAGAATGAAGGGCCCACCAACGATGGAGGAACCTTTTTTTTCAAGGGGAAAAAAAGCAACCTTCTTAATAGAGTTTACCTGAATGACTGACTGACTGGCCTCGATGCTCTCTCTACCAGCTCTTGACTTCTCTCGTCTCTCCTTTTACTTTAGGCGGATTGCGGTAAGAAGGTAGGGAAGGAAGGGGCAAGGACCAGAATCCTCTTCCCTCCCCACTATCTTATTTTCTCACCCACACACTTTTACACTTTCTCTGAGTAAGCTAAAATTTAAATAAATAAAATAATATTTTTTTTTTAAATTAGGCTATACTCGAGCCTCTAAATTACTCTTTGCTTTTAGGTTGAAATTGATAAACAGATAAAGGGTTATTTTACCCTGACGTTTTTATCCCCCGGGAAACGGAAAATCTAAAATTGATTTGCCGAAAGTTCCCGGAAATTTAATACTTACCCTGAATTATTTAAAAAAATTTTCTTAATCTGATATTAACAACAATTACAAATATTTTTTTTTTTTTTTTTTTTTTTTTTTTTTCTAAAAAAACACACTTTTTTCTCATTCACACTCACATTCACACACACATACACACAGTCTTTTCGGCAACTTAGGCCATTTAAGACTAAACGATGTATTTATATATTATATATTTATTTGTGGTCCAGGCATTCTTATTTAAGCCATTTGGTATCCAAGTGGCTTAAATAAAATCATCGGACTGCCTGGGGTCCGAAACCGCGACATTTGGTATACGAGGTTAGCACGCTAACCTCTACGGCAAGCCCCGAGGGCAATCACAAATATTAAAAGAACACAAATTCTTTGGTAATTATTTAGTCAACGGTGATACAAGGGCAGATCCAGAGGAGTTTTTTTTTTGGGGGGGGGGAGGATGGTAATTTTTTTGGTGTGACTGGTCGCAGATTACAATTTTCTCTTACAGTGGGCAAGGGCGTCCGCAGGACTTTTTTGCAGAGGGGGGCATGTCACTTCCACATAAGTTAAAAAAAAAACGTACTTTGATATTAATAATGTTATACATCTCTTAGAATTTAAAGCTTTCTCACCGCGGCAAGGTGGATGTATACTGAGAAAGGTTTTTTTGTTTTATACATTTTTTTGTATCATTTTATTTTTCCAGTGGGGGAGGGGCAAGTGCCTGGTTGCCCCCCTGCGGACCCCCATGACAGTGGGTAATTTAAGGATACATTCTCTAGTTGTCTACCACATTTTTTCTGTCGAAATAGATTTGAACACACAGGCCGAAAGACCAATTTGAGAGACTCAATTTTTTTTGAATCTGGGACCCTCAAAACGACTATTTCCATCAACATTCATCCCTCAAATTTTTGACACAATCACAATATTATATATATATATTTAAAAGAAAGTAAAAATAATATACAAATCAAATTTTTAAGTAGGTACTAAATTTTTAAAATTTTATATTAAAAATAAAATTTAATTCCGCCAATCCACTACAAAATTGATCATTTGTAAAAAAAAAAATAACCAAATATACTGAAATATCATGAATAATATTAATCCCTAAAGTTAGATTTCAATGATTTATTGAGGCCAGATCCGGACAGACGACTTCAGGGGATCTAGGGGGTATGGAAAAATTTTTGAAAATTAGGCATTGAAATTTGCGTTTTTAGCTATCCTGAGACGTGAAAAATTTATAATTTTTTTGTTTAGTTTTAAAATATTAAATAAAACTTTTGAATTTTTGTCTGTCCAAAGGGGGGGGGGGGCCCTCTGGGCCCCACCTGGGACCGCTAGTGAAAATAACGTACACCTTAACATAATATAATAAACTTTACTACAGTCACTGAATAAAAATACATCAATGGTTTTGTAAGATTTAGTATAGGGTAATTTTTTTTTTTTTTTTTATTTATCTCTGAAGCTGCCAAAATGCGTTTTGAGGTCCCCAGAATACATTTAAGTACTTTTTGGAATGATGTCTGTGTGTGTGTGGGGTGTAGGTATATCTGTGGTAATTTTCAGGGCAGTAACGAGGGCGTGGCAAAACAGGCGCCCGCGACGGGCGCAACTGGGCTGGGGGGCAAAACAAAGGAGACCGACCTAGTTGTGAGCTGCACGAGGTTTTTATTATTTTGGAAATTAAATTTTATTTTTAATATAAAATTTTAAAAATTAATACGCTAGCCTCTCCCCCCTCCCATTCACATGAGGTATAAAAAACAGTTAAGAATAAAAAAAAAAAAGTGCAGGAGGTGGATTTGAACTCGCGAAGTTTGGTTACGTGAGGATGAAAAAAAAAGATTTATATGGACGAATTAACCGCCTGAGCCAAAGTTTATATAATTGATTAAGAGAAATATAAGCCATATAAGAAACATGAAATAAAAGAAGTATTAAAAAAATTTTAATATTGCACATATGATATATCATTTTTTATTACGTTTTATGCAGATTAATAATTTATAATAAAAATTACAATAGCATGCCTAGTTTTTAAATAATTCAATGGGCAAACGTCAGATTGTTTATGCCTTGATGTAATTAAACCAAAAACTCTATCTAACATATGATACATGTCATTAATTCTTGAATTCCCCCTGATTCCAGAGAACTAAAGCCCTTTTAATTATATGATCTAATTTTGGAGTTATTGGCGATCAAAGTTAAGCTTATTTTCGACCTTAATGACATGACAAACACTCAATTCTATATTTCCGAAAAAGCTTATTTAACATTGTCTGATTAAAACCAAATTTTTACCAGAGATTTATAATTAAAAAATGAGTTTTTTTCTAAAGTTTCATTGAGATTGGTAAAGAAATAAATAAAATATTGACTATTTTGTAAATTGAGTTTTAGAATTTGGGATCTCAGTTGGAAGCCTAGACCCGGTTCACAGAGCGCTCTCTTTACCAATCCAGGTTCCCAAATTCTAAAACTCAATTTACAAAATAGTCAATATTTTATTTATTTCTTTACCAATCTCAATGAAATTTTAGAAAAAAACTCATTTTTTAATTATAAATCTCTGGTAAAAATTTGGTTTTAATCAGACAATGCTAAATAAGCTTTTTCGGAAATATAGAATTGAGTGTTTGTCATGTCATTAAGGTCGAAAATAAGCTTAACTTTGATCGCCAATAACTCCAAAATTAGATCATATAATTAAAGGGCTTTAGTTCTCTGGAATCAGGGGGAATTCAAGAATTAATGACATGTATCATATGTTAGATAGAGTTTTTGGTTTAATTACATCAAGGCATAAACAATCTGACGTTTGCCCATTGAATTATTTAAAAACTAGGCATGGTATTGATATTTTTATTATAAATTATTAATCTGCGTAAAAAAGTAAAGAAAAATGATATATCATATGTGGAATATTAACAATTTTTTAATACTTCTTTTATTTCATGTTTCTTATAAGGCTTATTATTCCCTAAAAGAATTAATCAAAGTGTGGCTTAGGTGGTTAATTCGCCCGCAAGCACTTTTTTTTTTTCATTTTCACGTAACCAAACTTCGCGAGTTCAAATCGACCTCTTGCACTTTTTTTTTTTTTTAATCATATCAATTTCCTTTTATTTTTTAATGCTAACTTATAATTTCATTTATCTGTCATTATAACGAGAGAAAGGATTTGTGGAATATACATTTTGGTAACCCCTATGTTTAGGGAATTTTGACAAATTTTTAAATAACTTTTTTTTATTTATGTTGGCATGAAGGCCACAATTTTAACCAATTACGCTGGCTGGAGATGGATAACGAATCTGGAGGAGCAAATGAGAAGGGTATTATCACAGATTAATGATATATCATTAATGAGGAACTTGGCCAAAAATAAAGGGTCGGACTAAGCCGAGCGCACAACTTTGCCCACCCACTATTCAAGAAAAAAATATTTGTCCCCCCCCCCTAGAGCCCCCCTGATGGTCCGATGTTATACATATTATATATCATTTTACTCGGAAGGAAGTCTAGTTTCTGAAAATATAAAAAAAATTATAGGTTATGTAAGAAAAAAATTATTTGTCCCCCCTAGAGCCCCCCCTGATGGTCCGATGTTATACATATTATATATCATTTTACTCGGGAGGAAGTCTAGTTTCTGAAAATATAAAAAAAATTATAAGTTATGAAAGAAAAAATTTTTTGTCCCCCCCCTCTCCCTAGGGTGGGCTGTAGCACAAATATGAAATGGTTCCTTCCTCTTGTGCTAGGAGGTCACATCCCGGGGGGGGGGAGGACGTCCGTACTCATTTTTAAATATCCCCCTCTCCTCATATACAAAAATATTTTTAAAATATCCGATATACCTGAGCCCCGAGAGGCCCGGGCCCTCTTAAGAGAAATTTTCATTAATTTTTTTTTATCTAAATATTTCCCGTATTCATCCGAGCTAAGGCTCTCTCTCAGACAAAAGTTTTATTTAAAAAAATGCTTCTATATTTATATACTGTATTTCATTTTTTTTATTATTTTTATATATTCGACGCAAGCAAAAATATAGAAATTGGCATAAAAATTTAGATGACCATATACCCATGTATATAATTGCGTGTGTAAATTTCGGAGGGGGGACTCTCGGTCCCCCCTTATAATACTTATTAACAATCATGCTAATTTTTAGTCATCTATAAACTTAAATGTCGCCCCCGGGTGTGGCGTAGTAGGTAGCGTGCCTACCTCCTATACCAAACGTCGCGGGTTCGGACCCGGCAGTCCGATGATTTTATTTAAGCAATTTGGATACCAAATGGCTTAAATAGAAATGCCTGAACCTACAATTTATATATTACTTACAACGGTTATCGTCAAAGTCTTAAATGGCCTAAGTTGCCGAAAAGACTGTGTGAATGTGTGTGAGTGTGAGTGTGAATGAGAAAAAAGTGTGAATGTTTAAAAAAAAAAAAAAAAAAAAAAAACTTAAATGTTAAATCAAAATGGCCTAACTATAAAAATTCAAATTGACCGCCTAAACCTGGCCATAATTTTATCATAGAGAAAAATTTAATTTTATCAAATTTTTATATTTACTAATTATAATTTGTTATAAATATATATGTATATAATAATTTATAATAAATAAATTAAATTAAATTAATTTTTTTTTTTTATTCTTTAGTGTTTTTTTTTTCATAAGTTAGTACTTCCGCTTTAGTGGAAACTGAATTTGATTTGGCCGTTAATCTTTTAAAATAATGCCAAAAGCAGTTTAAAAGCTAAATCATTTTTTTTCTGTGTTTATTCAGTTTTTTTATTATTATAAATTGTAAATTTATTAATTCATTAGCATGTGATTTTGATTGTTAAGTTATAATCTTAAGTGTTTTTTATTTATATATATTTAGATTTAAAAGACTGACTATGGTTTTTAATAAGAGAGATTTGGAAAAAGCATTTTCGCCCAAAAAACGATTGAGCTCATGTACATCAGCAAAATCTACCACCTCTAAAACTGCAATCCTCTCTAAAATCAAAGTTATTGTAAGAGTACGCCCTGAAAGTCAAAAAGAAAAAAAGGAAAATCTCAGGTAATATTTTTTGAAAACTTGTTTTTAAATTTGACTGTATCTCTAAATATATAATCTTTCTATATATAGATTACCATTATTTTAAAAATAGCTCAGAGTTATGAATTTCTTGATGTTCAAAATTATTATTTTCAAATTGACCTAATTTTATTTTATTTTATTTTTTTAGAAATATAATACAAGTAATAAATAATAAAACTTTAATATTCGACCCTGAAGAAGACGAACAACCATTCTTCTTTCGTGGAGTCAGACAAGAACGACGAGATTTTCTTAAAAAACAAAATAAAAACTTAGAATTCAATTTCGATACCATTTTTAACGAAAATGCAACAAATGAGGAAGTCTTTTCTGGCACTACTAAAGATATTATATCCTCATTATTGGATGGTTATAACTGTTCAGGTATGTATATATATATATATATATATACATAAAATAAAATGAATCTTGCTCTCTACAGAATAATTTTAAAGTGATTAATTATTTTTAGTGTTTGTTTATGGGGCAACTGGCGCTGGAAAAACACATACGATGCTTGGAAGTTTAGATAATCCAGGAATTACTTACTTGACAATGCTGGAGTTATATAAACAAATGAAAGAAGCAAGTGATAAAAAAGATTTTGATATTGGCATCTCTTATCTGGAGGTAACTATATTTTAATTCCTTGTTTATTTGCTTGTCTGATTCCTAAAGACTGTAAATTAATACAGCATATCACGAATAAGCCTATTAATCGTTTCTATTACGGAACAAATGTATAATAATTGATTTAAAACAAAATTTCTTCTTAAATTTTAATTTTTTAACATTTTTGAGTCCTTCTAAAAAAAAAAAAAATATTGGAGAATTTCGAACTGGATTAATAGTGAAACAGGACTATTGCTCTCTGTCATTTAAGCTTAATGATCTTCAAGAGTTACAAACGACTGTCGTCGTTGCAGTCGTTTGTAACTCTTGAAGATGGGATAATATCCCGAAATATATCGAGTATAATATATATTCTTTGTTTTTACTCACATAATCCAGTGAAACCCCACATATAAACACAACCTCAGTTTAAAATGTTTCACCTAAAACCTACACCGCAATCTCTAAACTTAATATATTTGGGGTCCAGGCATTTCCATTTGTTATCCAAATGACTTAAATAAAATTATCCGACTGCCTGGGGTTCGAACTGCGACCCTCGGTATAGAAGGTTAGCACCCTAACCCCTACACTAAGCCCGAGGGCCTCTTGGCTCCCTCTGCTTCTATATTTCCTTTATTTAAAATATAATTGACAAAAAAAATTATCTTCTTTTTGTAGTTTATTCATATCATATAATAAGATTATTTATCTAATTTCAGGTGTATAATGAGAATGTAAATGATCTTTTACGACCCTCAAAACCTTTAGTTCTAATGGATAATGGTAATTCAGGAGTTCTCGTTAATGGTCTCAACATCCAGAGAATAAAAAGTGCAGAAGAATTGCTCCAAACTCTTACTTATGGCAACACCAATAGAACTCAACATCCAACAGATGCAAATGCTGAATCAAGTCGTTCTCATGCCGTATTTCAGGTAATATTTTTAAAGCAGGCTAGATAATGCAGTATAATCATCATAAATAAAATAATTGATTAAATTTTATTTTAGGTCTATGTGAAAATGACTGATAAACAAGCCAATAATCAAGTGAAACTTGTTAAATTATCAATGATTGATCTCGCTGGTTCTGAAAGAGCAGCTGCAACTGGATGTAAAGGAATTCGTTTTAAAGAAGGAGCGAATATTAATCGTTCTTTGCTTGCTCTTGGTAAGTGGAATATATTTTCACATTTTCTAATAATAAATACAATTCCTAGAACAGATTTATATATACGAAAGTTTATTAAACTTATTTGAAGTTTTTTTTATAGCTGATTGTATTATTTGTAGGTAAAATTAGAAATCAAAGAAAGTGCAGCTAAGGGTAATTTCATTTATTACCCCTCAGACTGACGTTTCGGTCCTGTTTAGGGCCATCTTCAGAGCACTAGAGGTGTCATTATCAATACACTACTAATTCATTTATTTGTTTTTAGGTAATTGCATAAATGCTTTGGCCGAAGGAAAAAAACCTACATACCGAGATTCTAAACTAACTCGCTTATTAAAGGACTCATTAGGAGGGAATTGTCAAACCATAATGATTGCCAATATTGCTCCAACATATAAATCATATGAAGATACTTATAATACTCTAAAATATGCAATGAGAGCTAAAAAAATAAAGACAAAGGTAATTATAATGAAATGATATCTAATAGTATTAAAGTTCGCTATCATTCATTCCAGTGGAGGATTCATAAGAATAAAAAAAAATTTATTTTTACTTTATATTTGTATAATTCTTTGTTTTTACATACGTATTGGGTTTCGTTATAGGCAATGAAAATCAAATCCCCCTTAAATCAAGTCATCGCGTAACAATTTGAGGGTATATAGAGAAAATGGCAGTCGTAGCTAAATTAACTTTTTGCATGTTAATTTAGAATCCCTTTGGAACTTTTTACGCATTTAAAAAAATATTTTCCGATTTTATGAAATTTTGTATTTATTTAGAATTCTCTATTTATTGCAAATTTTCTAGGTTTGAACCATGAAAGTTTCCATTAAAAAATATATAATATTTTTTAAAAACAATGAAATAATCACAAGTAGAAAACGCATGGGTGGGTCTTAATATTGTCCCTCACTGTATACAACTTTACCGAAAGTAAGAGAAAGTTGTGCTCTGAGTGACCAGTCATACCATATATTATTGAATTATATATATAAAACATATATATTTTTTTTCTAGCTAACCAAAAATATTATGAACAAACAACTTCATGCAAGTCAATATGTTGATATGATTGAAAAGCTACAAAATGAAAATTCTCAACTTAAACAACAAGTGGAACGAATTCCAATTCTCGAAGAAGAGATTGCAAAAATGAGAACCCAACTGTCTCAAAATAATAATGTTTATAAAAATGGATTTAGTAAGTAATAAATTTAATTTATTTATTTTTATTTAAATTAGTAATAATTATATAATGAAATTTTCCTTTTAGCTACACCACCTGCAAGATTTTCCTATGTTGAAAATCCAAATATGGCGAGTACTGAGAAAGTTCTTCCAGAAGCATTAGCAAAATTAGAGGTGTTCGAAGAAAATGAAAGGAAAAGAAATGAGGAAGAAACCGCTTTAGATATTTGGAAAAGAAGACTTGATGCCATTTATATGGAAAAAACTTTAAGACATCGCGAGATTCTTAATGTATTAAATAATTTTCAAAAAAGTTTAATTTATATATTTAGATGTCATTAAAATAAAAAATATAGAGGATTTAATAATATATTTAATGATGCACTCTTCTAGGACTGCTGATATATATATAAGAGGGGTTGAAAAGCCTTTTCAATCAAAAAGTAAAAGATAAATTTATTTATTCTCTCTCAAACAACTGTTTCGACTGCCAGTTTTCTTCATTGATGAGTTATCTTAAATTGGAGTGCATTCCCGAAACTCTAAAATATAAGACACCTCTTCTCTGAAGAAGACTGGTTATTTGAAATAAATCAAATAAATACAGGGTGTTTGAAAAGCATATATTTATTAAACTTTAAGACATACGAATAAGAAACTTTACACACATATATATACGAACCTCAAGTTCAGATTACAGATGTTCAATACGATACGAACAATATCACATCGATACTCAAATTCCTCTCATACTCGGGGCAAGCATGTCCTTCGTCACTGATCTTATGGAGGTACGACGGATCCGGGTCTTTAACTCTTCCAGGTTCTGTGGGAAACGTTGTCTTTAATCGAAATTCCACAGGAAGAAGTCACAGGGTCAAATCCGGTGACCGAGGAGCCCAGCTGAGACATGCTAAGTCGCCAGCTCCTTGACGTCCAATCCAAAGGTTCGGTAGAGTTTCATTCAGATATTCACAACCTGGAAGATTTAAAGAACCGGATTCGTACTGCCACAACATTAGTGACGAAGGACATGCTTGCCCGAGTATCGGAGAAATTTGAGTATCGATGTGATATTATTAGTATCGCAGATGGAGGACATATCTGTATTTAGGGTTCGTAAATATGTGTGTAAGGTTTCTTATTCGTATGTCTTAAAGTTTAATAAATATATGCATTTGAAATACGTATATTCTTTTTGAAACACCCTGTATATATATTTTTTTTTACTTTCAAATTGAAAAGAACTTTTAAGTCCACCTTAATTTATCAATAGATAAGGAAACTACATAAAAAACTTCAACATATGATCTAATGAGAACTTTGACATCACTCAACTTTTTCTTTGAACATATTTTTTATACATTTTCATTTTTTTTTTTTTAGATTGAATCAAGAGCCAAAATATTAAGTCTTCGAAAAAAAATGAAACAGCTCATTTTAGAACGAATTGATCAATTTTCCATTAGAACACTTCCAAAAGATGAACCGTCTTATCAACGAAACATTATCAGTATTTCCACTTTTAATAAACAGATTAATGAATTGAATATTTCTTTGGCTTCACTTTGGGAAGAAGAAATAGAAGAATATAAGAAAACACAAGAGGAATTATCAAATCTTGAACAAAATCCTAATATTACTCAGCGAGTTAATGATTATCGTGCTACGTTGGATCATCAAGTTAGTTACGATTATTATTATTTTAAATACATTGATATTAAAAAAACTTGTTTTTTTTTTCAGTTAAAAGCAATGGAATTACAAAAACAAATCTCTCATGGCGAAAAACTATTTTTCTTTCTTCTCAATGATATGCAAAAATCAAGTAAAATAATTACTTCATTATGTACTCAAATTCGAGCATATCATCTACTACTTCAAGGAAATAATAGTATATCTAAAGATATGGCCAAGAATTATGAAGTAAATAATAATACAAAAACAAAAATTTAAAGATTGTCTAATATTATTAATATATAACAAAATAAAATTTTAATTTTACAGATTTTGCTTAAACAACTTGATGGAATGAAAGGAATTTCTTGGCAAGATCAACAAGATGATAATTCAGATGAAGATATAACTGATCCATTGATGGGTGTAATGAGAATAGATCAGCTTGGTTTAAATAATGTTATTGTTCTTCCTCTTAAAGAATTACAAAATTGTCTTGAAAAATGTTTATTGTTGAAAGAAAGATCTCCAATTCAAAAATGCCTTAATGAAACCTTTGAAGCTCCAACAAATAGTAATTTTTTTTATTTTATTTTAATATATATATTAATATATATTTCATTCTGGGTGCACACTAGGGTGATGACAAAAAAATTTATTATCCTGCAATGCCATTCGAAGAATTTTTTATTCTCTTACCTATATATACAGTAGAATGTATATAGAAAGTAATGGGATCATGTCAAAAATTCGATATCGAGATTTTGATGGATATATATATTTTGAGTCCTGAATCCAAAAAAGTGGGTCACGCAAATTGGTCTGTATGTGTTTCTGTGGATAACGATTTTAAGCATGAGGGATTTGAGGGATTGAAATTTTATATTTAAATTAGATACCCTCCGGGACACTCAAAATAAACTTTTGAACAAAATCGGCCAAAAAGTATTAGTACTTTACTGAAGTAGTTTTTTAGTTTTTTTCGAATTTCTCAAAATCTGCTCCAACGATTTTGATTAAAATTCATAAATCAATTATTTTTTAGATCCTCTTTAAAATGTAAATTTTCATTTTGCCCTGAAAATTGTTTGAAGTACAATTTACTGATGTAGTATTTCAGATTTTTCAAATTCACTTTTAGGCTCTTCTTTCCATAGAGCAAATGTTAAATCCCTATGGGGATTTGCATGTTAATTTAGATTCAAAAGGGGGTCGGTCCCCTTTGGAACTTTTTACACTTTAAATATTTTTTCCAATTATGAAATTTTATATTTAGGACTCTCTATTATGTAAAAAATATCTAAATATGAGATTAAAATTTTGAAAAATCTTATAATCATATCTGCGTAAATCATGGGCGTACCCAGCGAGGGGCAGAGGGGCAGCTGCCCCCCCCCCCTAGAAAGCAAAAAAAATGTTTATAAAGTGATGAAACGAAACAAAATTGGTGGATGGCGACGAGGAATGATTTTTTTTTGTTAGGATTTGAGGGTTTTTAGGCCTTTAATTCGAAGGCTTTTCCCCTCTATATAAAAAATAGCCATGTCACAATCTGGACCACCATGATCTGCCCCCCCTGAACGACCATGATCTGACCATGCCCCCCCCCCCCTAGATTTGATCCTGGGTACGCCCATGGCGTAAATCCTCATTTAGGGATTTATAGAAATTATCTCAGAAAACTTGGAATTTAGATTAATAAATCTTTTTTCACTCTCTCTTAGCACACTCTTTTCTTTTATTTCACTATTTATTAATTATTTTTTAAATAATTTTGTTTTAGTTGTGGATATTAAACAGGTGAATAAGTTGTCAACCCTCGATGTAAATAGTTCCAATTTAGTTAAAACACAACGACAGGAATCAAGCGTAAAAGCTGACAAACGCCCTATAGCTTCTATCAAAGCTGTCGTAAATTCCGCTACAATAACCAAACAAAGTAAATATATTAATTTAATAAACAATTGGAGGGAATATAATTATTTTCTAAGAGATTTATTAATTTTTTTAGTCTTTTCGGCATCTTAGCCCATATAAACTCTAGACGTTAGTTATATTAATTACGATAAATATATTTATACCATTTGGAATCCAAATAATTTAAATAAATTTATTGGACTATCTGGGTTCCGCATCCCCCAAGTCCAAATACAATAGTGATATGGCCGATTATTAAAAAAAAAATTATCAATCGCTTCGAGGTACGTTTTAAACGTCGACAGAGATAATTAATTGATTTTGTGTCTTTGTCGGTTAAACTTTTAACAAATCATGCCAAAATTGCGAAGCCATTTTTGTTTCAAGTTTTAATAAAACATATAAAGTAGTTTTTATCTAACATTTAATAGATTGGTTTTTGTTTAGTTTGTAAATTAATAACTCCATTCTCCCAGGACCAAATACTTTACCTTGTCTAAGGATAATTATTTTAAATAAAAAAAAAAACATTAGAAATATTCCCAAATAATAAATAAAAGTTTATTTAATTCTGAAGATATAATTTATTCGTATAAAATATTAAAAGAAAACTTTTTTCAGCCTCTTCAATCAACAACAAGTATCGACTAACTCCTAAACCACTTTTAAAGATTACACAAAATAAGGAAAATCGGCCTAATTCTACGACTAGGCTTTTTACAACAAATACTCTCCCTAAAAAACGAGGTAAATTCGACTTTTGTTACTACTAAACTATGATGTTTGGAAAATGAAACCAGCATCTTTTAACAATAGAAAAAGCCACAAGAGTAATTTTTTAAAAGAAAATAAAATAAATCGTTTAATGAATCAAAAATGAAAAAAATGTGCTGGTTTCATACTTCAAACTCTTCAATCTATCAACACTTTTTTATTTAATCTTCTCAAATTGTATTATTATAGTAGATTTTTCAAACCCAGGAGACCAACAGCCAGCCACAACGCAAACTATTTTCTCCAAAATTTAAGATCACAAAACAGATCAGATCTTTTAAATATGTTTATTACGAACATTTTTTATTTAAGTTGAATAAAAGAAAAATAAAAAATTAATTAGGAAAAAAATGTTAATACAGGAGATAGGTGAAGTTTTGATGATGTTGGGTTGTGTGTAAATTTGGTTGAAATGATAGATTATATTGTGTTGTTCGGAAAGTAATTTCGTTTTTTCCCAACAAAGGACTTAATTGTATTTTTTCACAGCTAACTTCACACTTAAGCCATTATATGTTTTGATAGCTGATATAGCAAGGTTTTCTCGTGAAAAAGTTCGATTGATTCTAAGCAGTATTTTGTTGGTGCTCTTTCTCTTTTAAAGATGGAATGTAAAAAGCAGCATTTTCGGCATATTTTGCTTTTTTCATAAAGAAAAGGTAAAAATACTGTTCAAGCAAGAAATAAACTATTCGATGTGTATGGAGAAGAGGTATTGACAGAACGCCAGTTCCAAAACTGGATTGCAAAATTTTGATATTGAATATGCCCCTCGTTCTGGAAGTTGATGAAGTCAAAATAAAGACATTAATTAATGCAAACCGGCGAATACAAACTTGTGTGATGCTGAGAGATTAAATTTATCGAATTCGACTGTTCATTCAAATCCCTAGGAAGCAAATCACAGAAGTCAACTCGACGGCACAAATTTTTTTCCGTAAAAATAACCATATATCTCAAAAGATTTAACCTAGGCGTTTCAAGTGATCATGAACTATCGAATTCGATAAATTTAAATAATATTTTCCTTTCTTGGACATCATTTTTACCTTTTCTATAGTAAAAATGTAAAATATGCCGAAAAGGTTGGTTTTAACTTTCCATATTTGAAAGGGTACCAACAAAAAACTAGTGCGTAAAATCAATCGAACTTTTTCACAAGAAAGCCTGCTATATCAGCTGTGGCTTGAAGTTAGCTGTGAAAAAATACAATTAGGACCTTTGTTGGGAAAAAACTATATTACTTTCCGAACAGCCCAATATCTTTCTTTTCAGGGAAGGATAAACAATAACAATAATTTGGAATTATTTATTCTCTGGACTATCGATTTCCTTACAGAAGTACCGATTACATATGTTACTAAATATTTTTCAACTGAGGGCACTTACTACGAACAGAAATCTCTGGTCCAGAGAATAAATAATTCAAATTAAAGTATTATTGTTTAATCTTCCCTCAATATAAGATAACGAAAAATGGAGGACTTCATCAAATAAATCCTTCTTTTTTTGCTTTTAATTCAATTATTTTCTAAAATATCTTTAATATTTTTTATTTTCTTCTAATTTTCTTAGTTGGATGTTGATTTTCACTAAACAATTTTTCTAAAAAGGCTAATATTAATAAAAGTAAATATAATTGATAAATTCTTATCCTATGTTCTCATACTTTACAGGACCCGTGACAATTACAAATGTGAAGACTATTCCGTGGCGGTCCTAAAGGGGGGGCCCAGGGGGACCCGAGCCCCTCTCATTGTACAGAAGAAAAAAAAGTTTTATATAAAACTTTATTTGCGTTATTAATATAATAAATTTTACGCTTTTTTTAACAGCCGTCATTTTAAATTATTTATTAAAAAAATAAAGTATAAACTATACCATTAATTGTGTGAAACACATTATCTGGTAAATGCTCTTTTGAAGAAATTTTTCTTCACATTTTCAGGGCTTATATCACGATCGGTGTTGATCTATTTTTGTTTCTCTAAAGTGGATGCTCTCGGCGTGGACGAGTTTTATTTTCAGCTTGATGGCGCTTCATTTGCCACACAATTGATGAAAAATTCGCCCAATTGCCCGGAAGGGTAATTGCAATCATTAATTGGCCGCCCAGATTTTCCCATTTGAACCCGTTACTTATTTCTTTGGGACTAGCATAGGATAAGGTCTACGCTAACATTCCTCTAATTAAACAGCAGAGAAGAAATTCGTGACATAAGCCCAGAAAAATGCGAAAATTTGATGAAAATTTTCTCAAAAGACCATTTGCAAGAAAAGCAACCATTTATAAGGTATATTATCCTCTCATTTAATGGAGGAGTTTATACTTTATATTGAAAAAAGTTTTTCAAAAAAAAAATTTTATTTGCTTAAGGTCAAAAGTTTTTTTTTTATTTGTTTAAGGTCTTCCAAAAAAAAATTAATTTTTCATATAGGCTATAATAATTTAAAAAGACGGACGGATCTTAATTAAAATCCCAATAAAGGAAATTGAGCCTTTAGGCTCTCCTATATACATGTATCTATCCCCTTCGCTAATACAGAGAGCCTAAAACAGACACTTAGGTCCCCCCCTCCAAACGACAATCCTGGACCGCCACTGATTGTTTTTAAAAAGAAGAAATTCTAGTCAAGTGTCCCTTTATTGAATTTTGTTATATTATCAGTGTGATAATATATTTTTATTAATGAATGAAATACATAAATTAGTGTACAAAAGACATAGTGTATATATGTATTTTTTAAAATATGGATTTAATATTTATTAAGGCCCATTAAAAATTTTTAAATTTGTTAATTATAGAGAGTTTTAAAAGTCCTTTCCATGCAATACTTCCATATCTAATTCTTCGTTATTTATATGGAAGTAATTATTGATTATTTGGATTAAATTATGTGATAAAAAGAAATGAAGTTGAAAATATAATGGAGCTGGTTGATTGTATTAGCATATCATGTAGATCAATTCAATTTTGCAAGATGATTTGGGATTGAAACGTTTTTCTACTACTTCAAATGACAACGATTGAGGAAACTAGAAGAAAAAAGGTCAAGTTAAAATAGTGAAGGGAGTAAAGATAGACAATAAAAAAATTACTGTTTTTTAACAATCAAAATTTTTTTTTTAACTTTTTGACTTTTTCTAAGGCCATAGAGTCTTTAACGATACTTATAATATTAATGACGATATATATATAGGGATCCAGACACATTTATTTATATCATTTGGTACCCAAATGATTTAAATAAATATTCATCTAATTGTCTGGGATCCGAACTTGCGCTCGCGGCTTTAAGACTATCAATATTGACATTTGTGAACAACAATCAAAATTATCCATTCATTCTATTTCATTGTTGAACTGTTAAGGGGCCCATACACACAGCAACTTGTTGTACAAACATGTTGTCCGACTTAGTTGGCCAACATATTTGACCAACTTAAATTTAGTTTGCCAACATGCCCACACACTCATCAACTTGACCCACAACACAACCAAGTTGTACAACAAGTTGCTGTGTGTATGGGCCCCTTTAGATTTAATCCAAAGATTCCTCTAATCTGAATCCAAATCTTAAGAAAGATTTAGAATTCTCTTTTTTTTTATTTTTTTATAAGAAATTTTAACAATTAATAAAAAATTAAAATTATCGTATTTTAATTATATGAAACCGGACAAGCTACATTGTTTAATCTTCAAGTGGTTACTTGTCTGATATAGAGCCAGGATAAATTGCTCTAGAAAAATAAAATTAATAAATTTTATTATATTTTTCATTAATTCGGAGACTTAATTATGGCCAACCATGTACATTTTAGAGGACCGAAACCAAAAATGTACATGGTTGGCCATAATTAAGTCTCCGAAAAAAAAAATATAATAAATTTATTAAGAATTTTATTTTCTTAGAGCAATTTATCCTGGCTCTATATCAGACAAGTAACCACTTAAAGATTAAACATAAAATTATCGTTTTTAGGACAAGTTGTTCAATTGTTGATTTCGTAAAAAAATATGTTGTTTGGTTATATCTATCATATTAATATATATTTAGTAAGTTAAACATAGCCCTCGGGCCTTGGTGTAGGGGTTAACATACTGGCCTTCTGTACCAAGAGCTGCGGGTTCGCATCCCGTCTCATGCGACAAAAATTTATTTCAATTTAATTGGCTAACAATAAATTGAAATAAATGGGGACGGGGTCTATATGGCCTCCGGACATTAAATAATTAAAAAACAAAAAAAAACTAAACATCAAAACAGGACAAGATTCTTTTCAAATTTATTGGCTTCATCAGTCGGTGATTCATTATAAAGTGGCTAAAGTCAGTTATTGTTAATAATATACGGGCAAGATACAAGTATCATATGTATATGTATCTTGCCTGAATATTAATAAATCTAGGCACGTTAACATGAATCAACTAATATTGGCAATAAAATAATTTTTATCCGAAACATCTCGAAATTCACTAATCATCCAGAAACTTTATTTTTGGCTGCCTTTCTTCCTTTATCATAGCCACAGCCATTTACATCTATTATTATTATTACCAATTATATTGTAATAACCAATGTATATTGTAATTAAATTTCCCTTCCAAGAGTCAAAGGATTCAAATAACGCAAAAAGAGGTAATATTTGATGATTACCTAATATCGAGGCTTTCTAAAATAGGTGGGATTTGAGGAATCTTTGGAATTCGACTTATCTTTAATGAGATTTCTTGATATTTTACTTATTCTAATATTTTTTTAATTTTAGCTTGTACCAGATTAGCTGTGAGTCCTGGTTTGGGGATTAAAGCAAGCGCAGAGAAGAGACCAAAACCAAGTCCATGTTTAAAACCAGTTTCCTCACCCTCTCCTTATTGCCATCGACTGTGAGTTCACTATTCCTTTATTTAATTACCGTTATTCTAATAACACTGCATGCCTTGCTTTTATAAACGAAACTAATTTCCCTTTTCTCATTTCTTACACAGAACTACAAAGTCCATTTTTACAAGATGAAGAACATGAACATCCCTTAATCTCCTTTTTTAATAATATACAATTTTTTAAAAATAATCATAATATCTTTTATATAATTATTATTTATTGTTAATATTTAATTGCATTTTTTTATAAATATATATTACCAAATTTTGATATCTAATGTATATAATAAAACTTGAATTTAAGATAAGAATATGTGCAAATTTTTTATAGATATACCCATTTTATATATATATTATATTATATCTTTTTGTATTCTAAAGTAATATTGTTTAAGCTTTTATAAAATAATCTATAAGAAATAATTTTAATTTTTGTAATTTTTTCTCCAATAAAGAATGATATTATGTATATATCTCTATATGTGTTTCTTATTATTATAAAATTAAATGAATGGCTTATTTCAGAAACCCGGCGAGAATCTTCATATGAGTTCTGCACCTCTGCAAAAAAATATATATTCGATATTTACGATAGATTTGAAAACAATACAAATAGTTTTTATTGTTTGCTGTCAACTGGAGCGAAGATAATTAACTTAATTCTAATATATATCTGACTGAATTTGGTTTGGTATTTTAGTTGGTTTTTATCTTTGAGAGAATCAACTTGAATGTTTTGAAAATCTTTAATGAAAGTGTGAACAAATATTTAGTGTAAGTGAAAACTGGAATTTGATCATGGTCCCCCCCCCCCCCCAGAAAGCTCCCTGTCCCAATAAAAATTGAGAAAATATGGGGCTTTCCCGGAGGATATCTGGTCCCATGCCCCCCCCCCCCCCAGCCAAATTCTCTAGTTACGCCCATGAATTTAATAGTAATTTAAAATTAAAGATGGGAAATCTCCCAAAGTAAGAAAAAAGGGGCTTGCATTCCTCCTCTTATTCGTTCTAGAATCTATAGAGAGGAAAAAAATATATTCAAAGACAATCAATATAATTAATTTAACAAGTATGAGTGTCTTTTGTTCCCGAAGCGAAATGCCCCATTAATATAATATAATTAATAATCTTTTAATTTTTAATTGCATGTACTTTATCACTAATTAATAAGGGTCAAAAAAATTATTATTATTTTTTTTTTTAATACTTTATTTTTTTAATAAACTTTTTCTTCCCTATCTCTGATATAAAAAGTTGGGATCATTCTCGTAAATTCAGTCAAGCTCATCGTCATGCAACTATTATCTTCGGTAAGATGTCAGAGTACCGAAATAAATGACCCTTGAAGTGTTCTGAAAAGAAAATAGATTGTTTGGCTCAAGCATCATTTAGTTTTAAAATTCTATAAAAGAAAAAAAAAACAAGAATATTATCTTTCATAATGTCTTTTTAACCAGTAGGGAATTTTCATCATGTTACATCTTTATAATTTTCTGCATATGATGACAGAAAAATTATCTTCTTTATTAACTTTGTGCGGTCAAGTTGATAAATCACTTTCAAAATATGCCAATGATGAAATATGTCAATATATTCCTGAATTTTTGAACCGTCACCCATCATCAGAAATGGCATCTACCCGAGGACACTATGAGTACAGCACAGTGCCATCATATCATACTTATCTGTAAATAAAATGTTTATTTATTTTTTTAATAAAATGGTGAAATAAATATGAAAATAAATATTTTCAGAACTGGAATAGATCCAATAACCATCCTGGCTGGACTTGCTTTCTTCGCTTTTCTTCTGCAGACCATCCAAACTCTGGTTCGTAACCAATTGCAGATGAATATGATGAATATGATGACTATGACTACTACTCCTGCTCCCATGTTTCGGAATGATAATCAAGTTCGGGCTCTGGCTTCAAGAATTGATAATGCAGTGCAAACATTTGTAAGAATTTTTTTTTTTAACAAATATCATTTTTTTATTTTCAATAACAAACAATGCCTCGCGCAAACCAGAGCGTCACGGCCACATCGCCCGTTGAATCGGTTACATAGGCCAACCATCATTGGTTTTCACTAACTAACTAAAATAAAAATAAATAAATAAAAGAACTGTTTGAAGGCTCTAGTAACCTATATCAATGCTTCCGGGCCGTTCATCTTTAGGACACAGACTTCCATTTTATATTTTGGGTGTTGAACAGGGCCGTTCCTAACTCTTTTGGCGCCCCGTGCAAAAAAAATTGCCCCCCCCCCCCTTCTCCTTAACTAACCTGCCCTCAATCATTGTTTTATTTGAAGCCACAAAATGTACTAAATAACAAGTTTGTTTGTTAAAATAAATGAAAATAAATCAAAATCTAATGTAAATCTACTTATAAATTGGGCAACTGATAATTACTTGACTGACCGGTTTATTAAAAATTAAATTGTAAAGCAAATAAAAGTATTATTGTTGCAGTATGTAGTATTATTTGTTTTATTCGATTTTATCACTATGCATATTGACAGTGATTTTTTAAATATCCTCTTTTTACTTTCTCTTACCTCTATATATATGTTAATATATATAGAGAGAGAAAGTATTGGTTTCATGTCAAAAATTCGATGTCGAGATTTTGATGGATCTTCACGTTTTGAGGTCCCCTGAATCCAAAAAAGTGGTTTTCGCGACATGGTCTGTCTGTGTGTGTGTGTGTGTGTGTCTGTCTGTGAACAAAATATCTCAAGAACGGAAAGAGCTAGGAGGTTGAAATTTTATATTTCAGTTAGGCACCCCCATGGGACGTGACACGAAGCTTTTGAACAAAATCGACCAAAGAGTACTAGTACTTTACTGATGCACTTTTTCAGTTTTTTTCGATTTTCTCAAAATTTGCTCCAACGATTTTTTTTAAAATTCATATATCAACTATTTTTTAGTTGCTCTTTAAAATGTATATTCTCATTTTGTGATTGAAATCTTCTGAAGACCACTTTACTCTTGTACTCCATAGAAAAGATAGGAGAAATGGTTGCCATGGTAACAAAATATAAATATTTTCACATATAAATTTTACATCTTGAAAATCGAATATACTGTACTGTCGGAAACTAAATACATGTCGACACAGAAAATCTGGTGTGACAAGCACAGTACACAACTTTCGATTACCGAAGGTAAGAGAAAGTTGTGTGCTGTGCGCCAGTCACACCAGATTTTTTCCTCCTCCGTGCCCCCCCCCCTGATTTTGCCGTCCCGTGCAAGTGCACGTTCTGCCCCCCGCACGGAACGGCCCTGGTGTTGAGTAATGATTTATCTGCTCTATCAATATTTTCCAATTCAAATTGTTGCAAGTCAAGAATTATTTTCTGTCTATGTCTTGAAGGTGGGATCATGAGTGGCGTCTGGTCCCTAAACGTCAACATTAACGTGCCTTTTTAATTGCCCATTACACTAAATTTCAAAAATTTGGGTTGTCATAATCTGGGCTAGGGTGTTGGTGTGGACAATTTTGATTTACTGGCGGTGTAGAGATATTTTGCCAACATCTGCCTACATTGACCAAAAAATAAACCAAATGCATAAATAGCGATGAGAAGTGGCTGTAGACTTTTAATTGGATTTTCTTCCATTTTTCTTTTTCCTTTCTTATAATCTCCCAGCCCTGCTCAGAATATCGTGATTATCATGGGCGTAGATAGAGGGAGGGGCGCTCCCCACTCCCCAGAAAGCTCCCCGACCCAAAATTGAGTCATATGGGGCCTTCCAGGTCCCCCGGTGGATGGCTGGTCCCATGCCCTCCCCCCTCCAGCTAAATTCCTTAGTTACGATCATAGTGATTTTGTTCTTATCTTTTACGAGTATTTCCTAAAACATCTACGAAATGAGTAAACTTTAAAAGTTGAATTGATCGTACAATTCAGTTATTTTTAAGACGAAAATATCTATTCTGGGTTTAAGTCCTAAAGAGTTTTAATCCCCCCCTCCCCTGCCAGATTTGTAATAAATCATTTGAACTGACAAACATGTTCTTTATTTATTTGCTGATTTGGTCTGCCTCCACACATTATACGTGTCTCAAAATCTACCTAGCCTTAGTGTGGCATTGTTTGCACTTTCCGTCACATGTAACTTTACACTAGCATTGCTCAGTAATATTGATATTAATTCTTCATTTTAATAGGGTGAACGCATTGGAAAAGAATTGGAAATAAGTTCTAATTTAGACAATGTGAAACAAAAATCGATTCCATGGAGCTGGTTATCTGTCGTTCACATGTTTCAAGAATTATTACGCCGATACTGGAGGGCGAGAAAAGAACCACCATGCTATTCCAATCTGATTTGTCAGGTTGTTCTTCATTTTCGTCGAATCACCAACATTTAAACTATCAGTTGTATCATTATTTTTGAGGAGAATCATCATTATTAAATAAGAAAAATTTGATGAAACCAAAAATCTATATATATACATATAAATAATATTATATTGCAATAAAAAATATATTTCTTATTAATATATGTATAATTTTATTTATATATAAATAATATAAGAAATTTTTTCGTGTTTAGATTGTCTCAACACGAGAAAATTTATCTTTTAGAATGAATTAAGATGCCGAAAAGATTTAAAATAATGAAATAAAAGACAGGACCCCCCCAAAAAAAAAAAAATAATTTTAAAAAGGGGGTTGAGAGGCCAGGAGTGTATATAGAATTTTTTTCGGGAGCGGGCCCAAACTCATTTTTAAATACCCCCCCCCCCCCCATTCACAAAAACATTTTTAAAATACCGAATATCCTTGAGCCCCGAGGGACCCGGGCCCTCTCAAAGATAAAAGTTTTATTTAAAAATGGAAAGGTGAGGCTTGTTTCTTGGCAGTGAGAAAAAATAACTTTTAGTGTCTCAGGAGAAAACACTAAAGTTATTTTTTCTCACTGCCAAAACAAGCCTCACCTTTCCATATTTAAACAACTTGGCACGCCACATCTTTTCGCAAGTTTTATTTAAAAAGTGTTGATATAATGACATAATTCATTTTTTTTACTTCTTTTATTTATTCGACCCACTTTTTCAAACAAAAATATATATTTAGATGGCCATATAGCCGTATATAAATTTTAAAAATTTCGGGGGGGGGGGGGGGGCGGACCCCGTCTTAAATTCGCCCCTGATGGAGGGAGAGGCAGCCTAGAAAAAATTCTCTGAATGCTTTCTTCAATCAACTGGATATCCAGCTGAAATGTTCTGAATGATAATTTTTTCTTGCTGCCTCTGACTCCATACATCCTTTACTAAATATCTACAGCCACAATTGACATTTGATGAACAAAAGTTTGTCGATGAAATGGATAAGACAAAAATCACTGAGAAGGAAGTTAATTTTATGATTTAATCTTCTTCCAAATTTGTGCCTTAAGTGTCTGTGTATTTTTGACATTTATTGATAATTCACTAATAAAATGCTTCATGTTTTAATGAATTATTATAAAAATTCATTCTTTTGGGCATGAGGGGGGGGGGAGTTAATTTAAAAATTAATGAGAAAATAATTTTTTATCTAAATCTGCATCTTCAGTGGAAATTTCAACTTGACATGTTGAAAACAAAGCAAGATATGATTTTATTTTCTAAAGGAATGTCACTTCAACTAGGAGCCTCAGAAATGCTACCCATGCTCATCTATATATATTTTTTTTCCCAAGGAGAGCCAACATTTTTTCTTGAGAATTTCTTATTTCTTTTTTAAAGCGTTTTTCCTTTTTTTCTTGCGGTATGAATTTTTCATAATATCTTTTGAAAAATCTTAATAAATTTCAAGATAATGATGTTTAAAAAAAAAAAATCTTATAATAATTATAATAAAAAACAATTTTATAAATATAATATAAATCTCCGTTTTTTTTTTTTTTTTTTTTTTTTTTTAGTAGAGCTAATTAATCAACTCTTCAACAACCCAAACTGTTTAACAGCAGAGGAAAAGGAAGTGTTAATATTTTTGAAATTTTTCCGAATTAGAGGATTTCATTTTATTATACAGTCTCCTATAGAATCTTTGATTCTATAATATATTTATATAATAAATGACAGTCGTATATCATTTAGACTTCATTTCAATATTTCTTAATTAAATAAAACATTAAAAAAATTTTTATATAAAGGGTAAGGCATACCATTTTCTTAGTTTTCGTCCACTAATATAATGATAAAAGTATAAATTAATATTTATATAGATGAATAATTAATTAATTAATTATCTATTTGATATTTTAAAATTTATTTTAGCTGAAAAAAAATCTATAAATTAGATCGGAATTTTAATCTCTTAATAATCTGAGCAAATGTAGAGTTAAAAAATGAAAATCGATTTTAATAATTTGTTTTCTCTTTTTTTTTTTCATTTGAGAAACTCTAAAATTGTTAAAACTTGCTCGAAAGATGACAATCCACTCTATGTACAAATACAACATAATATTAACAATGAAAAAACAATATTCGGATTCATAAACTTAATAGCCATGTAATGTAAATATAAATACAAATTAATTTAAAAAAAATTATTTGCTTCTCTTATGCATTATCATCAGGACATCGATAATTACCATTGTTTCGTTATTTTTAAAAAGTTTTAGCAAACATTATCATAAAATGCATTGAA
Organism: Euborellia annulipes; assembly: GCA_023213315.1. Classification (NCBI taxonomy): domain Eukaryota; kingdom Metazoa; phylum Arthropoda; class Insecta; order Dermaptera; family Anisolabididae; genus Euborellia; species Euborellia annulipes. Next base: position 44,226 of record JAKCPI010028649.1, on the reverse strand, counting down.
TTTTTTTTTTTTTTTTTTTAAGTCAAAAAATATTTATTTGTTTAATTGTGAGTCACTATCACATTATATGCTTTCATTGTCCAAGAGGTGTCCCACCAAAATTAAAAGAAGTAGGCACTGTCTGCTGATTGAAAACGTATCCTAAAACAAAATGCATCAATCAATTATAATTTTATCTAAAATAAATTTATATTATATTAATAATATATATATATATTTTAATAATTACCTCCGCTTTGTTCTATTCGTTTAGATTCTGCTGCCGCTTTTCGCTGATCTGCAAGAACAATAACTTCTTGCAAGGCCTTTTGTTGTTCGGTAGTTAAACCAGTTGTTAACATTTGGTACCAACCGGGATCACTCACTTCAAGAGCTGTAAAACAAATTTAATTAATTAGATCACAGTCTTTTTACATATGATAATTACAGTCGGAAAAATAAATAAATGGTAGCTATGAGTTAATATTATCCTGAGACATTTTAGGATTTTATTTTTATGTATTAATATATAATTAATTAATTAGATTATTTTGTGATATAATGGATGCAACCCTCTTGCTCCATCTTTCTTCATTGCGCCAGTGCGACTGTGAGATTATTAAAACAGGCTCGCAAACGTAACAAATAAATTATTATATGAGTTTAAATTTAGAAAATATAATTGTGAGTAGGTTATTTAAAATTTGGTTTTAAATCCTTTTGTCTGAATTAAAAAAAAAAAATAGGGGATGAGGGAGGATCGTGAGATAATGACTTGGGTTCCAACTTCAAAAAGTTTAAGAAGCACTGATGTAGAGGGCCACTGGGCGAAAGCAGTTTGAGAGTTGTCTTCAGGTCGGAACTCCGAACTCGCACAAAAATCCAAATCAGAAGTGATTTGTATAATTCCCAAGCAATAGAGGCCATTGACTAATAAAGCACTTCACAAGTTTCCGGATTAGTGAACACGCGACCCTCCTGAGGATTATCAATATCGTGCCACCTTTGCATCGTCGTAAGAAGCCTCTTGGCCTGAGAAGCACCCGCTAGTTCGTGTTTCAACACCCCTCGATAACCTCTCGCGCATGCGCATTACTAACTTTATTTGTTAATTTTCAATCTACAAGGCCTATCTGACATACCAGCGTTAAAAAATTTTATTCTCTAAACAAAGTTTTAACAGCGACTTTAACATATTGCTTTTATCTCAAAGCTGTCAAAGTCATAAACCTACTTTTTATGTTAAAGACGCCATTTTCATGCATTAAATACTGCATTAATATATCAAAGGCACCCCCTAGGCATGTCATTAATTTTTAACACTATTGACTAAATGTTAACGCTTTGGGGTTAAAGTTTTTGCTTACAGAATAGGTATTTGAGACAAGGAGGTGTTAAAATGAATTAACGCTGTTAAAATTAATGTTTTGCTTAGAGAATAGACCTGTTTATTTATCCTAAAAAAGAAGGAAAAGCATACTAACTTTGCATAATTTCTTTGAAGACAATATATTCATCAACTTGACAATTCTCTTCGTCAAGTGGAGTGGTATAACATTCAAGAGCTGTTTCTTCTATAGGTTCATAATCCTCATCTTCTGAGTCGTCAGATTCCTCCTTTAAATATTAAAAAAAAATGTATTAAAAGTAAAATATAAAAAAATTTTTTAGTTATTTTTATAAAATTTTACCTGAATTGATGCATTCATATTAAAAGGTGAAACGGTTTTATTAACTTTATCTTTAAGAGATTCAAGATATTGAGGAGCAGTCTCATCAATATCGTCTTCGTCACTTGACAAAACTTCTGTAAAAATAAAAAATAATAATTAATAAATTATATATTTTATATATTTATATATTTATTACCTTCGTCAATATCTTCATCTTCGTCGTCTGATTCTTCTTCTTCACATTCTTGAGCTTTAGCTAAAAATAAATAAAATAGATAATTTTTCTGGAAATAAATCTATAAATTCTAAGATAGTGTAGTTTCAAAAAAATATTGAAAAATTTTCAAACAGAACTCTTAAGATAAAAATAAAAAATCGTTTTAATCTCCTCAAGAGCGGATCCAGAGGAGTTTCTCGAGAGGAGGTAATCTGGTGTGACTGGTCGCACAACACACAATTTTTTCTTACTTTCGGTAATTTAAAGGTGCATTCTGTACTTATTTACCAGAATATATAGACAAATCAAATTTTTAAGCATTAATTTTTAAAATTTTATATTAAAAATAAAGTTTAAATCGAAATTTTTTTTTCTCAAATCTCGGGGGGGGGGGGGGGGGGAATCACCCCCCTTGTATCCGCCCTTGAATCTCCTCAATTTCTTAATGATAACTTACCGATATAGGCTCTTTTCAAGCCATCAAAAAGGAGAATTAAAGAAGGTACAATTTTATCAGCGAATTCTCCAGCAACAGGTCTGGCTGGTGCGCATGTGATTAAAGTACAAAGACCAAGGACACAGAGTTTTCGATCGTGAAGTCCAAGAAAGCAATCAGTATCGTGAAGCCATTGTTTTACAAAATGTTTTGTAATAGAATCTGTAGATGGAGGAAGCGTTGACTGCAATTTATCCATAATTTCCAACAAAAGTGATGGATTGTAATAAATCGCAGCTATTACCACCTAAAATTATAAAGAGAATTAGAAATAAAAGAAGTAGTAGAATTAGTCATAATAATTAATAATAAAAAAAAATTTTACCTGGAGGCACATCGTTCGGAGTTCGGAAGTTTTTACTTCTCTTGTGAGTCTCTGGAGAACTAATTCCACAAAAGACGGTATACACTAAAAAAAATTATAATGTATTTTATATAAACAAATAATTATTATTTAATGAGTCATGTCAAAGATAAAAAAAAAAGATTGCTAAAACTTTATCCTGCTGACCTCAAATAAAATGTGAACCAGAGATGAGAAAATTTACGAGGAAAAAATATTTTATTAAAATTCTGGTGTCTTAAATAGGAATCTTTGGAACCTCTCCCATGAGAGCAAGTCACCTGAACGAAAAGGTTATTGGTAATTTTGGAAAAGACGTGATCCCATAAATCAACATATACATGAAACACATGGGAGACATCGTCCCAGCATCCCTATGCTGTCCAACTCACGACTAACAGAACTAGTCAATTCCAATCTTCCTTTGTTCCCATGACTTCCCGTGATTGGAACAAGCTCCCTGCGTCTATCTTCCCCAAAACCTACAATCTTCAGACTTTCAAGTCTAATCTCAACAGGCATCTTCTCAGTTCCCGCAGTTGAGTTCCCCTTTTATGCTTCTCTTAACTATATTCTTTCTGACTGCATGTGACCATTGGTCATTATAGGTCTTTAGACCTTATGCACCCATTACAAACAAAAAAAAAAAAAAAAAAAAAAAATCAATAAATATAATAAATTGATTGGATTCAATGAAACATTTCAATTTTTTTTTGTTTCTGTTGATCTAATGCCGAATTGGAAATTTACCTGATCAATTCTTCCTTTGCATTGAAGAATAATAACTTCAAGTAATTTTGCAGCATGACATTCAGGATCTTCACCAGCATCGCTTGTTAAAACCTGAAAATATAATTATTTTGGATTTATTATTCTTTGAATTACTTCTTATATAAAATAATGGGATATATAATAATATCACTTACGGCTTTGCACATTCTAAACATAGCCAAAACATTGGCTTCATCCATTAAAAACATATCTGTATCCACTGTGACATAGTTATGTAATGTTGGCATCATATCAGTAAAATAATCAAAGCCATCTTTTTGAAATACCTTTAAAAAAGTGTTTTATATTAAAACAAAGAAAAATATACTATATTGTACATTCAAAATTTGCTTACTTGATAAATTAAGACAAACACTTTCCATAAATCAGGTGAAATTGATTTACTTGTTAAGTCGTAAACTAACGAGAGAGCTTCTTCATAAAATTCTAAAAATGAAAAAAAAAAAATTAAATCTATTTAACTAGAATGTTTTTAAGAAAATAAAATTGGAAAAATGTTTATTAAGAAGAAGGTAAATAAATATTTTTTGTAATAAGGAGCTTCAGGAGGGCCCATTGAATCTTTAGTCCGAAACTAATGAAACTTTTTAAAGTATTTTTTTATGCGGGTTTTTTTTTAATTCGTGAGCTTTTTACATAATAGAATGTTTTTTTTTTTAATTACGATTAATTAAAAAATATTTTTTTTTTATATTTATAAATAATGCAAAACACGTTATATTATAACAATTTTAATTTTTTTTTTAATCTAAAAATGTAAAAATCATTAATATCCAACTTATAATAGGCCTAATTAAATAAAATGGTGACAAAGTAAAAAATAAATTTTATTTAAAAAATTAATGGCCAAATAGTTCAGCACTCTTGCAAAAGATGGCGGAATAGTCTAAAAGCCGGCATTATCAGATCACTTATAAGCCTATATTTTTATGCTGTATAGTCGGGCTTTTTAGCCAAATTTTTAAGGCCTCTAACGCCATCTTATCGACAAAAACGTGCGAACAGCTTGCCTCCTGTAGAGCCTTAATAAAATAAATTTGGAAAAATATTTATTAAGAAGCAGGTAAATAAATATTTTAACAACTTTTTGTTTTATATCTAAACAACTTTTTTTGCTAATATTTGTTAATTGTTTTTGATAATTACCCATAACACTAGTTGAAAATATATGGCCCACAACATTTAATACAGTTGGTTGAAGTTGAGCTAAAATCTCTGGTTGGTCTTCCATTACAGTAAGAAGAGTTTCAATGGTATTTAATAGACCCATAGCTGTAATTGCCTTTTCATCAGATCCTTCATCTGTTTCTAAAACTTGACTGAATGTGGCCGCCTAATAAATAAGAGTAAACAGTTTCATTTGATATTTTTTAAGAATTTAATATACAAGAAATAATGTATAACTTACTAAATGTTGACACATTTCAACAGCAATAGGCATTAATTGTTCAGTGTATGTACAAACAATTTTCTGCATAACTGTCGATAAATCATCATTTTCTGTTTTACGAATAATATCTAAGAGCTCCATTGTTACTTGTTTAATCTTAAAAAAAAAAAATGAAAAATTAATATGAAATTAGATTAAAGGTGAGTTTAAAAAAGGAACAAATACATACTTGTGGTTCTACATATTTATGAGTTTTTTCATGTTCAGAAAGCAACATTTTAAGTGCTATTGCAGCCTCAACTTTAACAGGTAAATCTTGATCGGTTAATAGAGCGTTGACCGTTAGTCCAACAGCCTGAGCTAAAACCTATCGAAAAAGTTAATTTTAGAATTTTTCTTTATTTTTTTTCATTCAAAAAAATTAACAAAAAGAAAATAAGGAAAACAGAAATATAAAAATTATCTTACTTGTTCATTTTTAAATTTAATTTCGCTAAAATAATGAAGAACCCAACATGCTCGCGCTCTCATATGACCATGAATTGAACCAAATTCAGGAAATACATATTTACATAACATCGTCTCCATTTGGTCCTTATAAACTTGTTTTCTAAGAAGAACTTCAGCCAGCGTCCCAACCTTAAAAAGAATAAAGGATGGATATGAATAATTTCCTGTTAAAATTGTTTTAAATAAATCTCTTTAAAATTTACCATATGTAAAGCTCCATCTTTTTCTCGAGGATTGGCGTTCGGAGATGTTAAAACTTGCATAACCAATTGCATCGATTTTTGAAGCATATCTTTACGTTTTTTACATGATGTATGTAATAAAGATTGGGCTGCTGTCACAGGAGAAACTAAATCTTCAAAAATATCTAAAAAAATGAGAAAACTTTTTATTTTATCTGATAATTATTTCTCAATTGAAAATCAACTGACAGTCAGATATTTGAGGATAGGAAAATTAGTCCCATTATACGTTTAAAAGAAGAGGAGCCATTCAACATTTTGCTATATTGCAAAGTGGGTCCTAATATACTTTTGAGCTAATCGTGTATTTATTACATAGTAATGAAATCCTGTTTTGTAATTCACACGTGTGCCAAAGAGGCTGAAAATCTTAGATTATTTTCAATGTTATTTCCGTGAAGAACAACCAGAAACTGGCGTAATATTACGAAATGTTGCGCAACATTTTAAGCTATGAATATGAGATGATCGGAAACATACATCTTGAATAGTAATAGCAAACATATGTGGTTTTAAGAATTTCTAACAGAATCCATGTCTTAAGGCAATATGTCAGATTGATTAATTTAGCCAAATGTGAAAAAAACAATGATAAAATTAAAATATAAAAGGATAAAAAAGTTCAATATTTACCAAATTTGACACGAATGTATTCGTATGGATCTGAGTTCCATAATTCTTCATCAGCTTGTGAATAAGACATGATCGGAAAGAGTACATCTTGAATAATAGCAAACATATGTGGTTTTAAAAATTTCCAACAGAATGCATGTGAAACGGCTTGATTAATATAGTTAAGTGTTTGTTGAAGAACTCGAGGAGATATATAAATTTTGCGTCGGTATTGATCCAGTATCCGTAAAAGAACTTCAAGTATTCCAGCTGAAAAGGTCTTTAAATACCATTCTGCAAATTCCTTATAATCATTTGTCGTGTTCCCAGGACTTCCATATCTGAAATAAATGTTACGAAATGTGGATTTGATAGCTGGATAATCGTTAATGTGTAAAGAAAAGAATTGCAGCTAGATATATTTCTTTTATTAGGCCCACTAGGCTGACGTTTCGGTCTTGGCTAAGAGCATCTTCAGAGCTTGCGGGCTGTCAATATAGACATACAATCAATAACTCAATTATATATTCCATGAACATTCGGTTACAGATATTTAAAAATATTAGTATGTATAATGATTGAATTACTATTTATAAAATACAAAAATTAATAAAATAAGACAGTTGAGTACAGGCACCGAATGTTCATGGAATATATGATAGAGTTATTGATTGACGCTCTGAAGAAGGTCTTGACCAAGTCCGAAACGTCAGCCAAGTGGGACTAATAAAAGAAATATATCTATCTGCAATTTTTTTTCTTTACACATCTGAAATAAATAATAATATTAATAGTGAGATAATGCTGGGTCAATTTAACTCTATAAGGATTGGGAGAAATAAAACCAGCTGTTTTCTTATGCTCAGGTTATTTGACAAAATTTGCTGACCGAAATATTTGTAAAGTGGAGGTTGAGAAACCAACTGGTTTATTTCTCCTGGTAATCAGGCGTACAAATGTTGGCGAAAAAAAATGTTGATACGAGACACGCTAGAAAGTAAAAGTACTGAGGCTCTGATGATCAAAGGAATTTTTTTATCAAATATGATAGCTAGCTCTGTTTAAAAGGGAATTGGTGAGAGTAGAATGTGGGCTCTTTTTTCTGATCCAGTTGAAAACTGTTAAAAAAAAAATTTATTCTCATGGCTGCGTATCTACTTTCCTTAAGAATAAACTACTGCATTATATTAAGAACCAACGTTTTACATCGAAAATTTTGGTTGACTCATTTTTTGTCAATTTTGTCCATAGCCGGTCGATTTCGAGTAGAAAAAAAAATATTTTCGTGAATTAAGAAATGATAAATTTGTTGACTTCTTATATTAAAAGAAAAGATTAAAATTAGTCTATAATAAATACCTTTCAAACATTCGAATTAAAATATGTAGAGCCCATTTTTTACATTTCCACCAGGGTAATAATAAACGTTCTTCTTCGTCGACGGAATTTGTTTGTTCAGGCACAGGCCGATCAGCCACTTGTCTAATTATTTCCATCCATTGAGAAAATACTTCTTGTGAAATTAAATCAAGAGGAAGAGAATACTAAAATAATAATAATATTATTATAATAGAGAAAAGATTTCATCTTAAAAAATAATGAAACGGAGCAAAAGTTTTGTTAAATAAATAAAATTTTTAATAACTAAGCTTAATTATTTCAAACTTTTGTCCCGAAATTTATATATAAATAGATATATATAATAAAAATTTATTTATTACTTATTTTTATTTACTTGTGTAAGTGCATAATAAATTTTAAGGATAAGTTTTTGAAGTAAAACGGATTGTTCAGACTGATCAGGAAGAAGTTGCAAACATAATTGATATATCATAGGAAACAAAAGGTTCATTGCTTCGTTAAGAGGTCCTCTTTCTTCGGGTTTTTTATATCTGAGAACAAAATTATTAATTGTAAATAAAATATCATTAAATTAAAAAATTTAAATATAAAAAAAAATTAATTTTAATAAAAGGTGTGAAAGAAAAACGGTTCATTGTTTAACATTTGATAAAATCATTTTATTTGGTCTTGTTTGTCACGACTTAACGAAGATTTTATATGAAATGCTACAGATTTTCTAAGAAAATTAATTAAAAAATAAAATTCCTTTAAACGCACTGATATATTGACAAAGTCAAATTTTAATTTTTTCTGACCCAACAAATGATTTTTTTTTTCATTAAATAAAAACACTCACACTTTTTTCCCATTCACACTCACACTCATACACACATGCACAGTCTTTTCGGCAACTTAGACCATTCAAGACTTTTACGATAACCGTTTTTAATGAATATATCTATTGGGGGTCCAGGCATTCTTATTTAAGCCATTTGGAAAATCATCGGACTGCCTGGGACCCTTGGTATACAAGGCAGGCGCGCTACCAATTACACCAAGCCCGAGGGCTTAATTTATTTTGAATTTGCCAGTACGACAAAGAGTAAAGACTTGTAAATTGCTTCTCATAAGCGTTCCAGGGTATATCTTTATTAGGAGTGATAAAATCTAATAAAAGAAAATAAGGTAATCGAGTTATAGTGACCCATTTTAATTTGTTATTTAAATATTCGTTTCGAAATGCCTAATAAATAAAAACATTTATTTAAATGAAATTTTATGCTGAAATGTGTTTTGCTCTGTTCTATTTCCGTGAGCCTCTGTTCTAAATGTTAAATATGTCGTTTTTCTTTACACCATTTAAATAAAAAAATATTTATGAATTATAATTAAAATCTTACTCGAAATTTTTAACTAATTGATATAAACAAAGCAATGCTCCTCCCCAGCCATTTGCATCCGGATTTTGTAGATATATACTAATTTTATCTACAATTTGTGTCCATCGTCCAGGAAAGTCGTGTTTAACAATATTACTCACACAAACGGAAAGTTGAACCCTTAAAAAAAAAAAAAAATTAAAAAAATTAAATTAAAAGCGATAATTATTTCCTTATTAAATTTTAATTTAAGCTATGACCTTTTAAAACTTTGTTATCTGTAATTATAAAATAAATGGTATGCCATGCACATGATAAAGAAGGAATTTTAATTTTAATAAAAAAAATTTCAATTATAATCAGATTTTGGTCAATTCTAAATTGCATAATTGGTTTGATTTTTTTTAACACTAAATAAATTATGACTATAAATAGGATATATTTTAATTTAATATAATTAACATAAAAAAATTAAGAAATAATCTTTTTTTTTTTTTTTAGATAAAAATAATAATAGTTTTTGAAAAGTTTTCTTAAGGAAATGCGGACATTGTCCTCTAGTCCAAAAGAAATAAATATTTTAAATTATATTTAGAAAACATAGCGAAAATTGAGACTTGACAAAAAATTGAAGAATTGGAACTGAGGGATAATTCGGAGTATGTTAATGGGAAAAAGAAAAGATGTGTTAAAAAAATTCGGGAATGCCTTACTCTAAACATTCTAGTTTCCTAGGGTCCAGGCATATTTATTTATTTTTTACTATTCGGGCTCTCAAATGATTTTAATAAATTCTTCGGACTTTCTGGGGTCCGGACCCCCCCTCCCCTTTTGGCTTTTTTTAGATTAATATTAACATTTGCCAACATCTCTAACCTCAAGGCCAGGAGGGGGTATTAATTTATTCTTTTTGTAATATCAATCTTTTGACTTTAAACATTGTTTTCCAACTAATTTAGCAAATTACTGATAAATTGGAAAGATTAAAAAGATAAAAATAATTTTATTTTCAAAAAATGATATAGCCTATTTAGTTAAAACAAAAATTATTTTTCAATGTTTTTTTTTTAAGTTTAAACTTCTAATTCCGATTATTGCCATTCTTGCTCTTCTCAGAGCCTCTGATCTTCTTGAAAACTCTTTATTAAGCTCATCACTACTCCCTGGGGTAATTCGTTCCATAATTAAATGTTTTAAATTTTTTTTCTAGCTGGAATTTTGTATTTATAATTCTAGTTAATTATTGGAAAATATTTATAATTCTATAACAATGTTTAAGTCAAAAAATATATTTAATGAAATTTTCAAAGTACTTTTTTGTAAGGCAATTTATTTATTAGAAAATTAACAGTGGCGTCATTTCAACTTTTTCTTATGGAGGGCCAAATTTTTTTTTCTTAAAATTTAATTACAAAATCAAATTGGTCAATTAAATTAATTTTTTACACTTTATATACCCGTAGATATACAGTGATTCCTCGAGATACGAGTTTAATTCGTTCCGTAACCTTGTTCGTAAGTCAATTTGCTCAAATGAGTTAGGCAAGTGTCATTAAATAGCTCCGATGAACGACCACTGGCAACTTTTTCGCAGCTGGCCGTTCCTCGTATTTCAAAACAAAACTTCGCTCGCTCGACAGCTCGTATCTCAAATAATTCGTATGTTAGGGCACTCGTATCTCGAGGTATCACTGTACTTTGGAAAATTTTATTTAGAACAATATAAAAAGGGTCTGAACTTTTGCCGGGGAGGGGTGGCAAATGCACACCCCTCCCCCAGCCCAAATGACGCCACTGATTTTGAACAAAAAATATGAAAAAACATTTTAAGTTAATAACAAATAAATTTTTTTATTCTTTAATTTCTTTAAAACTAGGATAATTTCTATATACAGGGATGCAATTATTTAAAATTTTAGAATCATGGAGATACATATATTGCAAATAATTATGATTATTCTTATTAGATATCCTTGACCATTGAATTCCATATATGACTTACTTAATTAAATCGGGAGCATGTACTACTGCTTCGACTATAGCATCTCTGATCATTGCTCGGTCTTGTTCGTGTAAACTAAAAGGCATTGGTTGAGCGGGTTCTCCACTGGCTTCTCGGTCGGCCCAATTTTGAGTTATTAAATTTTTTAAATAAATTACACCTAAAAATAATATATTAATTAATAATTTATAAAATAATTTTAAATTGAATCTAGAATTATGATATGCTTTTTTTACTGATCATCTCTTATAAATAGTATTTTGTATTTTGAATCTTATTTGTTGTTCATACATGGACGTGTCTCGGAAAATTAAATCAGGGATCTCTAGCCTAAATTCGTGTGCTTCTGAATAATACTTCGCTTTTTGAATAATAATATTTCATTCTATATGTGAATCGAAATTTTCACTTTTAAATATTCATTTATGATTTTGGGTATAGATACTTCTGCAGAACAGTGTCAATCAGTTTATCTTATCAATAAACAATGTTTCTTTAACAGAGAATCAATAAATGATAAAAAAAATAAGCTGTTGCACTGTATAAAGTTTTGTAACAAAAGGTGATTGATCATATTGAGACATTCACATCAAAATCTTAATTATTCTTTGAAGAGATAGCTTAGTGTCAGAGTAAATATTTATATATATTATAATTTAGTATCACAAATTAATATTTTTATTTAGATCTAGGGTGAATTAGTGAACATAGGTAATTTTCAAGAATATAATATTAAAAATTAAAAAATTAAAGAGTTATTACTTTAAAAGTTACCAATCTTACTGAAATGGGGCTGTTTTACAAGTGTAGTAGGAAAAGGAACTCCCTCACCCTTGGAATATAAAATCTTGAATTAAGATATGAATTATTTCATAATCAAAAAGAAGTAACCTATCTTTTCAAGTTAAAAAATAATTAATTCCTTCCTATACGTTTTAATCAAGTAATTAGGACTGTTTTAGCAGTAGAATATGAGTCAATATTAATAAATGGGATTGTGATTCACGAAGAAATTGAGATTAGCTTCTCCATTAGGATTAGTTTTTCATTTTATCTACTTTCTAATTTTCTCAATTCAATTCATTTATAGCAACTCTGATTCAACAATTTTCTTTCTAAATGTGTGAATCATTCCATTGACTGTTTTGTTATTTCAGAACTAAGGAGATACCGAGGTGTTACTAAACTATTTATAATCGAATTACTGGAGAATATTTCACTATGATAAATATTTGTTAAATACTTTTCTAGATCTATTTATTTGTATTAGATATTAATTTTCAAATGCCATGGTTCGAACATATAAAGTTATTTAACATATTTTATGAATACATTTTGCCAAAGTTTTACGTTCATCTAGGCTGTGCTGGAGTGAACAATTTGACAAGAGAGCAAAACCATATCACCCATATTTTATATTATTGCAAAAAAATAGTATTCGCCTTTAATTTTTCGCTATTAGGCGAAAAATTAAAGTCGCCAGTTTTAATTATTTATTTATTAAATTTGCAAACACAAGAGGTATAGATATACCAATGCGATGGGAATTTGAAATGAAGAAAAACTATTAGTAACAAGGTTTGCCCTGAGATTTGACATGGGACGCCACGGAAAAAAATCGAAAAAGTTTGGGATCCCCTGAAATATATACATAATCTAATTTTCACTTCGATACAGTTTATTTCTCTATAATCATTATCCAGTAACGTCATTTTAGTTTTTGCTTGAGGGGGGAAGGGCAAAAAATTTTACTCCCTGTGCTTCTTGTACTTAATTTATATACATATAAACATATATACTTCTTTATTTTTATCTATACCATCTTTTATACTTATTTATAAAGGGAAAGTATAAGTTAATATTTATCTAGGGGGCTAAACTCAGAATTTACTATTGTCTTCCAAAGCCTTGAGGGGGGCAAATGCCCCCCCCCCCCTCAAATGACGTCCCTGTCATTATCCTATAAAAGGATATAAAATTTCTTAGATAAGATACTTATAGAAATCCACGGATAATAGAATTTTTTTTCTTAAAAAATAAAAATAAAAAAATATAATATCCAGGGTAAAATGTATCCTTAAAACAAATTCGAATATTGATGCTGAATCAAGCGATTAGGAAATATTTATTAAATATTTTTTCTTCTGAATGAAGTGAAACTCACAATCAAAAGTCTGGCATTTTCGGATTATTAGTGAATAGTAAAAAAAAAAATCGTCATTATCAAGAAAATAATAATCTTCGAATGTTTTTATCTTTAAAAAAAAATGTTATTAATAATATGGATGATAAAAAAAATTGAAAATTCTAATATACATTTAATTTTTGCCGCGTTTTATTCTAGAGATTAGCCCTTTTTCCTATTTAATTTCACAAAAAAAATGTGGCATTTTTTTAGTATAAATTATATTACCTGCTTGTCTAACTGGCATGTCCACTTCATTAAGCATTACAACTTGTAATAAAGACGGTGCGAAGCCAATAATTTTATGAATCTAGAATAAAATAATTTATCAATAACATGAATAGTGAAAACGTGAATGATATTTGGTTATGTTTTTTTTTCTTTTTTTTTTTAACATTACGAAAAAAAATAAGACTAATATAAGAACAAATTATTTTAGGGAGCATAATGAATTTTTATATGCTGAAATGGGTAATGAGAAATGTAGAAGAGTTTTTTAATGAGTTGAAAAAGGTAATTGAAGACATGGGGTAAGCAAAGCACTAAGGTCAGGACAAGCGCCACATGTCGCTTAAACAACGATACCTGCGTGAGTTGTTCCTCAGCTTGTTGTCGTTGATTCGGATCAATTGTTCCTCGTAATAGTTGAGTTAATTTTCTTGTATCCATTGTTACTTTTCTAAATGAATTTCAAATAAAAATTATGTTTTTTTTCTCAAGAAAATGATGAATATTAAACCGGGCAGTACAATCAGAAATGCATCTAGTCACGTGATTTTAATGTAACATGGCGGGATTTAAGACCTGAGTCAAATTTATGTTAAATTAAAATAAATAACTTAAAATTATCATTTAAAAATCATTATAAAACAGTTTAAAATTACTTTTTAGATTTTTTAATTATTATTTCTTACTTGAATATTTAAGAAGTTATTCCAATAAATATTACTTTGATTCCTTTAACTCTATTTTCAAAATATGTCAATATTAAGTAATTTTAATTTATTTTTATTTTAAAAACACTTCATTATAAGTATATAAACATGAATAAATCTATGAATTCACAATATTTTTTAAAATTAATAAATAGATTTGGTTACCAAGCAAGAAGACATGTTAAATATCAATATAATACGAAGACTTCGAATAAAAAGTATATATTTTAAAATTATTTATATTACTTATTAAAAGACTGCACAAAATCTTAATCAGCGCCCCGAAATATTTTATTTCTTTCTTAATTTATACTGGGATTTTGAATCTTTTACAACTTTGACACCTGTCCGATTAATCCTTTGGTTTGGTGGTCGCGAATATAAACTATTTAAATTTGAAGATAATAATTGTCAGCCTTTTTCTTTGTTCTGAAAAGTTTTACTTTGGATTTAGAGTATTTTTTTATAATGATGTAAAAAAGATAAGAATAAATACCTTCTAATGAGGTAATTTGGGAATAAATTACTTTCTAAAAATCGTTTTTTCTCAGTTTGATACGTTTTGAGAAGTTTGCAAGCTTCTCACTCTGAAAAAGGAATAATTTATCCTTGATAATAATTAAATGTAAGCATGTCTAAGGTAAACAATTTGTTTATTTATAAATTTATTTTCTCGTGTTTTATCTACAGGCAGCTTCTTTGGAAACTCTCATGGGATTTTAGATCAAAATTAAAGAGACTCTAGTTAGAGTTAGGTCTTCCTGGTGGCTTTCATTTTACGGTCTTAGTTGAGGCCATAGATACCTGAGTCCTACCATTGTTTATCCTTACATCTTATCTCTAGGCATTCCATGAATCATAAAGCCGGCCATTCACGATCGCTCCAATTGGATGTCATCCATTTGGATTACATCCAAAAAATTACCCCCATTCACGGTCACTCCACATCCAGCATGTGTTTCATGTGCTTTTCTTATAACCTATTTTGCATTAATATGGATACAGATTTACTTTTATTGGCTTCTGTTGGGTTATTAACTGCTGCTGTGAAGGCTTGGTTTCGCTCCACGTGAATTTCCCCATTCTCAATCAGTTGGAGTGATGGACGGCTGGCTTGACGAAACTGAAATTTGGACTAATTGGATTACAAACTCATCCTATCACTCCACGTCATCCATTTGTTTTTCCCCAATCACGGTCAGTTTTTGGAGTGACATCGCTCCATTTGGCCGGATGGAGCGATCGTGAAGGGCCGGCTTAAGATTTTTATTGACATTAATTTAATAGCTGTCAGAGATAATTGTAAAAAACTATAATAGCTTTCAAACTTAGGATTATTTTAGATCCTTCTGGCATAAGACAGTGTGAATCTTTTCCAGTAACAGCCATATAAAAGATCCAAAATAAGAACTCTGATAAAGAACTTCAGTCTGTATGAAGCTAACTTTTTGGATGGGTATATATATATTTATATATGATTGATAGATTAAAATTATGAAGACAGTTTTTTTTAAAGAATAGCCTATTGAATTTAAAAACTTCCATTTAAACTAAACTATATTTAATTTTACAGAAAGAAATTTGAAAGCGTTGTCGGATTAGAAGTCCATGTTCAACTTTCCTCAAAATCTAAATTATTTTCTGGTTCGGGCACCGAATTTATTTCGCCTGTAAATACATCTGTATCTCTTTTTGATTCAGCTATTCCTGGTACCCTACCTGTAAGTTGATTTTAGTATTTATAAAAATTTCTAATCAAATTGATTTTTTCTTTCCTTTTAAGGTTTTGAATAGAAGATGTGTTGAATTGGCCGTTTTAACAGCTCTGGTTCTTTCTTGTAAAATTAATCCTATATCTTTATTTGATAGAAAACATTATTTTTATGCGGATCTTCCGGTAAGCTCTAAAATCTCTTAAGCAATGTAGTACATTTCACCGTATCTGATCTTTTATTATCTTTAGTAAATATATATAATAGATATATTCTCAAACTTTTCTAAAGGCAGGTTATCAAATTACACAACAAAGAGCTCCTTTAGCTGTAAATGGACAACTAGCTTTTCAAGTTTTTACCCCTGGAATTCATAAAACTCCTTATCATAAAGTCTCTAAAATAAAACAAATACAATTAGAACAAGACAGTGGAAAATCACTTCACGATGAGAATGAACAAAAGTAAAAATATATGCTATGTTATTATTGTTCCATAGAGGATTATATTTCAATTTAATTTATTAATTTTTTTTAAAGGAGTTTAATAGATTTGAATCGCGCAGGAATCCCTTTGATGGAACTTGTTTTTGAGCCGGATTTAAAAGATGGCGAAGAAGCAGCTGCTCTTGTTAAAGAATTAATATTAATTTTAAATAGAATTGGCAGTTCGTCTTGTAAAATGGAAGGTAACTACTATTAAGAATAAAAATAATTTTATGAATAGCAGATAGTGGCTGTGATTTTGTTGTCCAAGTATTTGAAGCTCTTCCTGGGTATGATACCAAAAATGTCATCAATTTTGCCCCATCACGTCTAGTTTTAGAGCTATAGAAAAAATTAAATTTATTCTTATTAATAGAAAATGTGCTCTAAAGCGGCTCTAATTTTGAATTGCCTAGATATTTTTAAGGCAACACCCCTTAAAAATATGCAAATAGTTATAATCAGGAAGAAAAATGTATACATTTAAAAAAATCGATTTTCTCTTTAAGTATTTTTTCAGTTTTTTTTTTTTATTTTCTCAAAATTCGCTTAAACGATTTTGACTAAAATTCAAAAATCAATTATTTTTTAGAAGCTCTTTAAAATGTATATTCTCATTTTGCTTTCAAAATTGTTTGAAGACCACTTTACTCTTGTACTCCATAGGAAAGATAGGAGAAATGGTTGCCATAGTAACAAAATATAAATATTTTCCCTGTTTATAAATTTTACATCTTTCATTTAATATATTGGCGGAAAGTAAATATATGTCGACACAAAAAAATCTGGTGTGTCAAGCACAGAACACAACTTTCGATTACCGAAGGTAAGAGAAAGTTGTGTGCTGACAGTCACACCAGATTTTTATATACGGGTATAATAGATACATTATATTAATACTTTTTCAGAAGGTGCAATTCGAGTTGATGCCAATGTTTCACTACACTGTCAAGGAGAGCCTTTAGGAACTCGCACTGAATTAAAAAATCTAGGAAGTGTTCGAACTGTAGCTAATGCTATCGCTGCTGAAATTAAACGTCAACAAAATATTCTTGAAAACGGAGGTCAAATTGTCAATGAAACCCGAGCTTGGGACCTCAGTAATAAATGCACTGTCTCTCTTCGAGACAAGGAAGAAAAGCAGGTTTCTAAAATTTTACCTACATCTTAAGCATAGAAATAATTTTTAATCTTTCTACTGTTAAATGATGAATTAATAAGAAAATCCATAAATAGTTAATATTTTATTCTTATTTCTTTCCAGGATTATCGTTTTATGCCTGAGCCTAATCTCCCTCCATTAAAACTTTTAATTGATGACATTGAAGTAAATACTCCAGAAAAAACAAATATGATTAAGGTTAATGAACTAAGAAAGGAAATTCCAGAACTTCCTGAAGTTACAAGAAAACATTTAATAGAAAAATATGGATTAAAACCTGAATATGCTATTATCTTAGTTGTAAGTAAAATAAATATACAATACTATGGTATTATTTTTCAATAATTAATTAAGCTTTTCAAAAACAAATTTCCCAATAAACTGGCTTTCTAAATATTGAATCAATTACTTTTAAAATATGAAATTCCAAAAAAATTAGTTCCACAAAATATGTTCTACATCTATATACCCGTAGGTCTATATAAAAATCTGGTGTGACTGCCAGTGGCGGCTCGCTAGGGTAGGCAAGGTAGGCGACGCCTACCTTATAAATATACAGATGAAAAATATTTATCAATTTTATTATATTTATTAAGTTTAAAAATATTTAGTTTCATAAAATAATTACTATATTTATTAATTAATATATATGATTTTGCAAAAAAAAAAATTTGAAACACTTCAGAACCTCGTATTTATAAAGTAAAGGCGATATTTTTCTTAGCCTATTTACTGCCTGTACTCCACACTCCGCTGCCCACATTTCTAGACAGTCGCGCATGCGCACAGCAGTGATAGCTAGCGCTATAAGTCGAACGGTTAGGCGATGAACTAAGTAGCCTATGCTAAGCCGATGACAAGTGTTAGCGTAGAGCGAATTTCTCATGTTTAAAACGCATAAAAAATTATTTAAGAAACTCAATGTCGCAGGAAAGGTTGTCTTCTCTTTCGTTGTTATCAATAGAAAAAGATTTATTAGTTCAAATTTCGAAACAAGATAACTTCACAGATCAAATTATTGAATTATTTTCTAAATTAAAAGAAAGATAGGCGAATAGATTTAATTAACAAAAATAAATAAATACGTCTTTTTTCTTTCTTTTTTTCTATTTTTCGTAAGTAATATATTATATATATATATATATTTGTCGCCTACCCAGTTGTCTCGGCCACGAGCCGCCACTGGTGACTGGTCGCACAGCACAATTTTCTCTTACTCGGTAATCGAAAGTTATGTTCTGTGCTTATCACACCAAATTTTTTGTATCGACATATATTTAGTTTCCGCCATACATTTTAAAGAAATTTTTAAAAAATAATTTATTTTTGAATTTTAATCAAAATTGTTAGAGCGAATTTTGAGAAAATTGGAAAAAAAAAAAACTGAAAAAGTACGCCACTAAAGTACTAGTACTCTTTGGCAGATTTTGTTCAAAAACTTCGTACATATATAGTACATGAACCAGGGAGTAACGGAGTAATAATTTGAACCTCTTAAATATTTTGGAAAATTAATTTTAATCAAATTTCTTCAATAAGGGAACACCAAATCTATAAGTTAGTTTGGAAATTAGAGAGGTAGTTAGTAGCTCTGTGGCCAGCTTTCTGGGTATACGCCTGTGGGAGGAGCTACCCAACCAGTTGCAAAAAAAAAAAGAATAGAGCACGCATACGACTGACCCTTTAAACAGTCATAAATAGGCCCTCTTTCTGTGCCCAGTTGGTACCCTCGCTTGAACTCGGAAGATCCTTCCTTAACATCTACATCTTAACATTGCATTGCAACAAGAAATATCCCAAATTGGCAATAAACTTGCCCGCCCGGAGGCCCATCAAAAATTATTTTTAGACCATCCAACCTTGTTTCTACAACCGTATTTTAAGTTCTTCATTTATTTGATACAAGAACATTATTTATAATAAAATCAGTACCTTAAAAAAATTATAATTTATTTTTTTATTTTCAGAATGAAGAATATCTAGGAAATTATTTCAAAAAACTTTTAGAAGAAAATCCTAAACGAATTCCTAAACAAGTAGCAAATTTACTAATTATGGAATTTCTTTCAGTCTTAAATAAAAATAAATTATCTATGGAAACATGGTAGGCATATATATATATTCTGGAAGATTATATATGTATATTAAATTTATTTTTTTGTCGCAATATTAGTTCACTACCAATATCAAAATTTGGAGAGTTGGTTGACTTACTTCAAAATGAGCAAATTAACTTATTAGTTTTTAAAAATATTTTAAAAATTTTAGTTGAAGGAAGTGGTCTTTCTCCTACTCAGGTACTTTTGTATTTTTTTTTAAATATTATCAAGTCGGGATATGAATGTACTAAACTCTTTTAATTTTATTACAGATAATGAGTGAAAATAATTGGGAACAAATAACAAGTGTGAATGAATTGCAGCCAATTTGTGAGCAAGTTATTAAAGAAAATCCTAACCTAATTAACAAAATTAAAAAAGGGAATAAAAAAGCTTTCGTAGCTCTAACAGCTCTAATTGTGAATAAAACAGAGAGTAGAGCTAATATGAAAATTACTGTGGAGATTTTAAAAAAATTAATGGAAAAATTTTAAAAAAATTAAAGAAACTAAATTGACAGGTAATAGATAGATAGTTTGCTAATTCAAATTTTCTCGACTGGATTTGCCAAATTTCTTTTGTATTAGAAATGATATAATCGATACATTCAGGTGCTTCGGGAGGCAAAGCTATTCGCATATTTTTGCCGATAAGATAGCGTTAGGAGTCTTGAAAATTTAGCCAAAAGGCCCAATTATTACGAAAATTTGCCAACACTGTCAGGATGGTAGAGCTATAATTAATCTCATTTGATTTTCGTTGATCTTTTAATAATGAATGAATAGTTTATAAATATTATTATATATCATTTATAACAGCTAAAACTAGGTAGTTTCAGACTAAAGATTCAATGTGCCTCCTGAAGCTCCTTAAAGCACTAGTGTGCTTTAATGTATCATATATACATCTTGTCTTTTGACAGTCCACTTTTGTTAGAAAATGGTTTTATTTTTTTATGCAATAAAAAAAATCTAAAGGAATAAATATTTTTTTTTTAAATCTTCAAAGCATTTTTTTCTTATTAATTATTTTATTTTATTTGTGCCTTTAAATCTATTGATTTATTAAAATAATAGATTTATAAGAAAAAAATTATACAAATGAAATACATTAAATGAATAATTTATTACTGTTTGACATATAATAGGTACATAGATATTTTTAATAAAAAAAAAAGTTAATTGTTGATAAAAACTTGTGCCCGTTTGCTATATTTAAAAATGAGTTTAGATAATTTTTTTTATATGAAAAAACATGCAAAAGTAGATAATTTAAATTCATAAAGGTATTATACAAAATTAAGTTAAAGTGTGTCGATATATTTGTCTGAAATTGGCACTTTAATCAAATATTTTTCTCTAAAAAAATCATGTGGGGAGGGGGGATATAAAAAAAAAAATTGATTTATTTGGAATGTAAACAGAAAAATATTTTTCCATTTAATACTGTTTTTTTTTTTTTTTTATTTATTTATTTTTTTTAATGATTTTCTATGTGTGCTTTCGTAAATATACAAATTTTATAATAAGTTAAATTTTTCTCACTAATATTAATTTCTCCCAACCATTCAATCAGATATGCCAGATGAAAGAAAAATATTGACTTGTTTTATTAAATTATATCTATATTAATTTAATCTAATATTTACAAAAAAAGAATAATATCTAAAACATAAAAACATATAAGTTATTATTAGTTAGAATTAATGTTAATATATATATAATATTTTCGAAGTTTTTTATACATCTTTTATATAGGTATAATTCACTTTAAAAAAATAATTAAAAAAAATCTTTAATAAAAATAAAAAATAAATCAAAAATTCTTTATGTGCAAAATTTTTAGGGGAAAAAGAGGGTCATCAAATTTTCTGATGCCATTACTCTTTGGTATCATTCAAGAATAAGACATAGATAACATCACTTGTTTTTTGTTTTTTAAGAATGTTAATAAAATTTTCATTCTTAAAATAAATTATATATAAAAAAAAAGTTAATTCTAATTAAAGCTTATAAAATTTTCTAGAGGAATGAAAAATATTTTTAAAATAATTTTCCCGAGAGATTTTTCAAGAAGATATTTTTTTTTTTTTCTTAGATAATAAAAATTTGATCCTGATTTGTTAATACAAAGTCAGTGAACATATTGATAGGACCTATGGCAGACAAAGAGAGTTGAC
The DNA here is from genome assembly GCA_023213315.1 of Euborellia annulipes. Lineage (NCBI taxonomy): Eukaryota > Metazoa > Arthropoda > Insecta > Dermaptera > Anisolabididae > Euborellia > Euborellia annulipes. Next base: position 22,490 of record JAKCPI010028649.1, on the reverse strand, counting down.
CAGTTTGTGCCCAGATAAGATTTGGTCCAAAGACAACAGCAAGATTTGATGAAGTCATTTTATTCAAATCACTCCTATCCATAACCTTAAAATAATAATAATAATAATTAGTAATTTGTCATTTTGTTAAATAATACATCAATCAAATTTAAATCAACCTTAAATTTTAAATTTCAGCCTTATTTTTAAAATTATTTTTGCTAAAATGGATGCTTCATAGAGTTTTTGATCAGTGAACGTACTTTTTAAATTAATATACTCATTTATGAAATTTACTAACCAAGTTAGGGGTATATGGACCGTTTATTTTGAAAGTGGAGTAAGTCCATTTTCTATTGTTTCGAGAAAATGAAAGGTTAACATATTTGTTTATTAAAAAATCTATTTACCGACTAATTTTCAATTGAACAAAACCTGGGAATTTTTTAAGAAATTTACCACTAGCTAGTTATACATAGAAAATTTACATTAATTTAATCATAAATTATGTGAAATCTTTTTTTTTTTTTTTTTTTTTTTTTTAATGGACTTACACCACTTTCAAAATAAACGGTCCATATAATTGGGGACCTCACCCCAAAAAGTTGAAAAAATAAATAACCTGGGTTCTAATATAAACGATACGTGACAAAAGGAAACATTACAAAAATTTTTAATGAAACTGAGAGTCTTATGCCCATTTCCACCAAAATATCTTAGTTCTTGAGCTCGCCTTGAGCCTTCCATAACCTAAAAAGCGAAATGTGGTATTGTACCTATTCAACTATTTAGGCCTATATTGTAGAATATATATTTTTTTGAAATTATTAATTGTTATTATTTATACGAAGATGGGAGGAAGTCTTCAAATATGAATTCGTCCCACCTATAAATATATAAACCCATGGTTGTAGATGCACTTCGCATCGTTATTTTATACAAAAATAAAAAAGTGAAGGATTGCGAAATCAAGACAAGATTTTAAAAATAGGAGTGAAGTAGCTCAGGGTTACTTGTCAAGGTATGCCTGATGGAGATGTAGGTTGGCCAAATAAATTTATTAATTTAATAAATTCCTACCTGGCATCCATCAGTCATACCTCGACAAGTAACCCTTAGCTACTTCACTTCTAATAAAAATGTGACTGCTGACAAAAAGTCATAGAAAATTTTTTGTTGTAATAAAAAATAAGGTTGCTTTAAATTTGATTCAACAAAAAATCAAATAATATTTGTAAAAATTTACCCGTGATAAAAATTGTACTATATATTTTAATATTTGATAATTATCTTCAGGAAGTTTTTCTAAAATAAGAATCTTAACATATCTCGGTCGCTCATCTTTGGGTATAGCTGAAATAAAAATAAAAAAAATAAAATAAATTTAAAGAATATAAAAAATAGCTTTAACAAATGAGTGTTTTTTTATTGGCGAGGCCAAACGCCCCCGGGAATCGAACCCAGGATCCCCAGCATTTCCGGATCATCGGTGTGCTGTCCATTGCACCAGGCCACTGGACCCTCGACCGACACCAATAGAACTCACTTATATGCGTAAACCGTAATAGTTTCTAACAGAGAGAGAAACATTAAAGAAAAATTTCTCACGGACAGACATCTGAGTTTGCTCTAACACACTACAGTAAGTAGCAAAGCCCATAGGGCATAGCTTTGTTCCGTAAGTTACAAATTTTCAAAAGTTTAAACCAAACAGATTCTTTCGCAGTTAAGGCCGCATACAGGAACAGACAAAATGTTGTGTAAAGTCCTTTTGTATTGTCCCTACAGAAAATCTGGACAACACGACTTGTCACAGTCATTTTGTCGCCGATAGAATGTCATTCCTGTGTGCGTTCTAAGTGATTATTTTATGCAAATCCCTGACGGTTTCAAACTGAAGTTGCTCTTATAACAAAGACAAAAACACAGATTGGTGGTACATTGAGCGCCACAATTATGTCCCCACCTGATAGCTAGAGCCTTAAGAATATGGTATAGTATATGGTTAATGGTAATAATTTTAAATTAGAAAAGGCAAAATAAAATCATCTGTATCAGATTTTACGTTTTACCTTTTCGGTCATTAAAATTATTTTACTATACACCATACCATATACCTAAGGCTCTAGCTCCCAGGTGGGGACTTAATGCTGGAGCTCACTGTACCATATCAGTATAATTATAATTTAAAAAATCTTAAATTTAATAAAAAAATTAATAATATTTACATTGAAATTGTGTAATTTCTTCATAGAGATCAAATGTCATGAGAGGTTCTTCAAGCTCTCGAAGAAATGTTTTTAGAATAACAGCAGCTAGATGAACATCATTTTGAAAATCAACCGTAAGTCCTTGGTTATATTTAGATTGGATTTCTTTTACATGCGCTGCACTCGCAGATCGTCTAAATAAACCTTCGGTTTCTAAAGCTAAAAATAAAAGTTTTTTCATCTTTCTGCGTTAATAGAGAGAAAGGTAAATCAAATCAAACGAATATTAACAATATTTATATTAATTCTAGGAAAATGAGTCATAAATTCTTTTGAAAACAAACTCCAAGAAGAATCAAACATTATATATCCGAGAAGAGATGGGGGAGTCCATTCTTGAAAATTTATACAGGGTGTTTCAAAAAGGACTTTACAACTTTGGAAATTCATATAAATTTATTCAGAGACGTACAGAGGTGATTGTAGTCAATTTGTAGAAAAACAAGTCAAGTTTTGACTTGCGTAGTTCCCTAGTGCCGAATCGCACTATCACCTGCACAAGCGGCATTTGAGCGTTAAAGATGGCTGTCTTCACTGGATCCGAGCGTGCTAGCTCTGTTTTCTAATTTGAAGAATAAAAGTCCTATAAATTTATTCAAAGAAGCTACAGAGCTGGTTTTAGTGTTGTTTCAAGTTTTTTTTACCCCAAACTAAAGATGTTCTATGTGGCTTCCGTTGGTTATCCTGCACACATCCCATCGGTAGTCAATTTATTTCCAAAAGCTTTAGATTGAGATAAAAAAACTTGAATAAATTTATATGATTTTGATTCTTCAAGCCAAAACACATCGTTAGCACGCTCGGGTCCAGTGAAGACAACCAGCTCTAACGCTTAACTGCTGCTAGTGCTCAGGATAGTGCGAATCGGCACTAGCGAACTATGAGGGTCAAAACTTGATGTTTCTCTACAAATTGACACTACTATCACTTCTGTAGGTTTTCTGAATAAATTTATATGAATTTTTAAAGTTGTAAAGTCCTTTTTGAAACACCCTATATTTTCTTTTAAAAATGCGAAAGCAATGACGACAGTCGAGCGAAAGTGTAATAATATCGTATTATTATTTAAAATAGAAATTAATCTAGACCCTGTGATTCGTTCCATAAATAAATTAATAAATCGATCCTTAATAGCGAAAATAACAAGGAAAGAAAATAAACTGACTACCTAAAGTTCAAAATCAAATTTGCTCAGACGGCAAAGGATGCAAAGGCTAAGGAATTTTATTTTTTTCATTCACATATATGCAAAATGTTCATTTTTTAAGGATTAGTTTAAAATAAATCCTATAAATTAAAGATTTAAAAAAAGAAAATAATTGGATAACTAGTTTGAATTCCAAAACCTACGCCACTGTGTAGTAGGCCTATATAAATAAAAAAAAAAATAGAACACGGATTCAATTTGATTATTTTTTTGACAAAAATAGATTGAAGTCTGTTTCATTTCGTTCTTTAACTCGTATAAACTAAATTTAAATTAAATATTAATTATAAGGTCCGTCGGCCAAAAATAAATACTTGTGCAAGCATTATAAAAATTGCATTCATGGAATGCTCAGCTATTTTGTCATATTGGATGGGAGAAAGTAACGATTTGCAAAACATCTGTTGATTGTACTGAAGATGATTCCATATCACTGGGATCGAAATATTTACAAATAAACGGATAATACGCAGAAGTATTAATTTCGGCCGACGGTCCTTATAATTAATATTTGATTTTCCTTACGGCCATCTACAAACAATAAATTTAAATTATATACTACCATCAGGTTGACTGAGAAATTCAACACAATGTCGTACTACAGGTGGAATTACTTCTCCGCCATTATTCTCTTTGATCCATTGTAACGAGACCCCAAATTGTTGTGTCTTGAGAGGAGAATGGAATGTGCTTTGAGGTTCGATAGAAGCTGATACGCTCGTTCCGGATGGAGACCCAGCGGCTGCGGCCGCAGATGCTCTGCTTGATTTGGCCACCAACCGTTCATCATGTCTGAAATTAAGGATTCTATTAGAAGGGAGTCATAGATAGAATTCAATCTTAAAATATAAAGAGGTAAAAATAACACTTAAGGGACTTCAGGAGGACACATTGAATCTTTAGTCCGAAACTACTGAGGTATTTTAAAGTATTATTTTATGCGGTTTTTTTTTAATGATTTAAATTCGTGAGGATTTTACATAATAGAATGTTTTTTTTTTTTTTTAATTACGATTAATTAAAAAATATTTGTTTATATTTATAGAAAATGTAAAATACATTCTATTATGACAGGCACTGAAGATGATGTGTGTCTTACGCATCGAAATATCTGCCAAATAAAAGGACGTCAGGTGGAGCTATAAATTTGCTGGTTATTATTCTCCAACCCGTTTATTCTATTATGACAATTTTAATTTCTGTAGGGAATTTTAATTCATTAAATAAATAAATAAATAAATAAATATAATATTAATAGGTGGGGAGTGAAAAATCAGAGAAATAACGCGTTTAATTTGTTTATTAATAAAAATTTCTTTTTTTTTTTTTTTACAGAAAATTTCATCCAGGTTCCATCCAATGTAACGTTTTAAGTCTTTCTTTGATTAATTTCTTAATAAATTATTTTTAAATATACCTAACTCACTCCCATATTTTCTCGGCCGAAACTTTTAATTTTGACAGCCGGATTCGACTACAATGGTTGTCTAATTGTGAACAATCTCGGTTCGGTACCAAATTGAGCATTGCAACAAAACAAATAAACAAATGCGTTGCGTTATTTCTTTGAATAGTGGGTGGGCAAAGTTGTGCCCTCGGCTTAGTTCGACCATTTATTTTTCTCCAGCATTCAGTAACAATCTGATATAATTAGAGATTAATTTAATAAATATTTTTATGAGTGAATTATTGACGGATTGCTCGAGTTCGAAAATGGTCCCCAATCTATGAAATTATAAATATAGTTCAATTAATTATTTTTGTTATTACTTACTCTAGTACAGGCAGAGGAATGCTCAATTGGTCTAAATTTAAGTGATTTTTTAATTCATGCAGATAATTCACATACATAACTTTACGCCCAAATTTAGCACTGAAATTAAAAAAAAATTATTAAATATTTTTAATATAAAGTAAAAATTAAAAAAAAAACATATAATAAGTAAGTACCTGATTGCGGCTTTGAAAATTTGATATACTACTCGAATAAAATTAGTGGGGTGGACTAGATAAAGTGCCTTAAGATTCTTTTTATATTTCCTGTCAAATGCTTTATAAGCTTGCCACAACCAAGAAAGAGGGGGCTTATTTTTACTAGATAGGCCATAGTGGAAATAAACAAGACTATAATCCTGTTCAACAAATTTATCCAATGTATACATCAGGTACCTGGAAAAATAAGAAAATATAATAATATATTATAATTGTATTATTTTTTTAAGTTCTTTTTCGGCATCTTATTCCATTGAGACCTAGGCTCAATTTCAAATGATTGATAGTCAATGAAAATAAATATTTGTCACTTGGAAGCGGAAGCTAAGCTCTTTATCCTAGCACAAAATACGAGTACTCTACACATCAACACACCGCTGGCTGGGATATGACTCAGGCTTTATTAAAAAAATGACATTTTTTACCCTGCCAAATTAAGTTGTATCTTATATCTACTAAATTTATTTAATAAACAAATTCAATTTTCTTTTAGAATTATGAAAATTGATTATATAAATACCAGTGGAGTCATTTCAACTTTTTTCTTTGGGGGGGGGGGGGGGGGGAGGCAAACATTTTTTTTTCTTAAAATTTACTTACAAATAGGTACTCAAATTTGGCCAAAAGATATTTAATTTAATTAATTGTTTAATTTTGTACAGTTTGTATACCCGTAGATAAATTTTATTTAAAATATTATAAAATTTTTAAAAATCAACCAAACCCCCCTGCCCCCCCCCCCCAAATGACGCCACTGATAAATACATGTATTTTATCTATTAATAAATTAATTTATAAGATGAGATAAGTAATTTTGTATCAATCAGTCACTTTCCTTTTGTGTTAAACCATATAATTATAAAAGGATTTATCATAAATGGAAAGTGACTGATTATATCAATAATTTCAAAGTATTTCTATCATTCTCCAACCCAGGGTATTGAATATATTATATAATAAAATTTGATATAAACAGAGAATATTTTTTCAAATTTCAAAATGTCTCAATAAATTGATATAAATAAAATGTCAAGAGATAACGAGATTATAATTCTTGGAATTTAATATGTAAAAATTAATCTCTTAATCACACAGGCGTTTAATCAAATTCCATTAGTCAGTTTTTAATTATAAAAATATATAGGGCCTATTTATAAAAATGCGGAAAGTCCGTCAGTCTGTTTGACCAACTTCCCATAATGTTTCAACTAGAACCAACGGTTACCAGTTTAAAATTAATATAGAATATATCAAGTGAAGTAGGATGTTAAATAAACATAGAGCGGTCATCAGCTTAGAGAAGGCACCTCATTAACATGTTTAACGCCCCTAAGACATTTAATAAAATTAGACTAACAAAATATAAGCCCGCCTACTACATCCTCGCGGCACAGAAGATGATGAGTGTCCTATCCATCGAAATATCTGCCAAATAAAAGACGTCAGGTTGAGCGATAAATCTGCTGGTTGTTACTCTCCAATCCCTTTACTCTACTCATCCCCCAGCCTACTATATAATCTGTTAAATAAAGGATGAAATAAAACATTAAATGACAAGGTTATAAAGTAAAATTTTTTAGAAAGGTTTAAGATAAAATAATCTCTATTTTTGTCAATCAAAAAATTATCACAATTTTAAAGTATTTTTTTAAACTTCCTCTTCCTTCTTAATAAAATGTCTAAATTTTTTATAATTCCCGAACCGGATTCATCAAAAACCTAGGATCTGGCTGGCTATTCAAGCTCTATGATGTAGACGAGGCTATAATTATCTTCCCAGTGGCGCAAGCAAGGAGAGGGGAGAGGTCAAAATATTATTGACCATAAAACTCCCGGAGGATCCCACTTAAAACTAGTCAGAAGAATCCCTAAAATATAAACTCTTTAATTTCTATCCCAAGACCAAATCCTGATTGAACCACTGTATCTCCATTTTAGTTCTTTCTAAATAAATAAAATAATGAAATTAACCTTACCGAAGTAATAAAGAATGGTCTAGAACTTTATTGCTGGGCAGTTTACATGCGCTCACGACAATCACTTTTCTTCCTAAAGTGTCATCACCGACGACTTCTACAATTCCATACTTCGCTACTGCTGCAAAGTCCTCTTCACTAACCGCACACTCTTCATCATCATCAGGGAATGTGTACGAAAGGCAATCACTTCCCGTTTGAATAACGGGTGCATCGGAGAGTTGCTCTTCAAAATTTTCTTCAATTGTTCCATCGGAGACTGGCGATTCCAAATAATCCAATCCTCCTGGTAACTCTTGTTTATTTTCGGCTGCGTCCGAATCATAAAGATAGCTCTTAAAGGTTTCTCCTAAATGAATATGATCAAAAGGGGAATGTGATGAATGAAATTCTTACTAAAATGAATAGGTGTTATTTTATTCTATGCCTCTTGTACGATAAAGCAGTTATTTTTAGCAATGTATAAGCATAAACTTTTTTAAAAAGTGTAAGAAAAACAAATTTGGTGGTTACATGACTTTAAGAGATAGGATTAGAGAAAAGAGAAACTGTAAGATTTATTTCTTTTATTAAAATTATATTGGGCAAAAGTAAATAGATATATAACACTTTATATAAATATTAGAAAGGTTTAAGAACCGGTTAATTTTCTAAATTAAGTTTGATTGATTGATAGGAACGGACAGGTTTAGCGAAAATTCAAAACTCACGACTAGATAATCACAAACCCTGAAAAATTTAGTGTTGACCAAGTTAAATAAATATATTGAAAAAATTCATTCATTAATCGACTGGTTACTACTCACTTTTGCCAATAAATTTTAAATTAAATTAATATTGATGAGAAAGCATCCTGTGAATTTGTAATCGGCATAACAATTAGAAAAGAAGAATAGCATTAATTGATAGAAATGTTGTTTTTGGAAGAAAATTAAAAAGACGATAGATAAGTCTTATATAATAAAATTGCCAGATTTGGATTTATTAATAGTGATTGAAATCTTGTTTAATTAGTATATTTAATGTTAATTCAATAGAAAATTAATTATAGGTCTGCTTTTTACTACCTACACTCACAACAAAAATTTCAAAAATTACAATTTTGATCAGCTGTATTTAGTAGAGAACGAATTGCAGTACTTTATAATTGAAAGTAAAAAATTAATTAAATAGATTAAAATTTAAAATAATCATTTTATTATCACAAATGAATTAATACTTTAAGTTTCTTTTAATTATATTTTTTTAATTTATATTTTGATAGCAGCTTTACTAGTAAATAATTATACAACTCAATTAAAAAACTAGTACTATATAACCAAATTAAAGATAATAGAGTTCAATAAATTTCATTTGACAACCATTTTTACAAGTTTCTTTCTACTTCTACTATATGCCTGTCTATGTTGACGCTCTATAGATAACGTGCAAAAAGGCAAAAGATACAAACAAAAGACTTATTTGACAATATGTCGCTTGTATTTCTTGATAATCTGACAAATTTATTATTTTAAGACGATTGCAATTATAAGTGCAAATTTTGCAAGGTGCTATTAGATCAGTGTTTCTCTACCTTCCTTTTTAATTTTAGATTTGTGACCCCTCTAAAGAGGAGAATGAATAGACATCCAATTTTTCTTATCTCCAAATCTTAATGGGACCGATACCTAGGGGAGGAGGGTATTGTATTCATTATAAATACCCATTGTGAGATTGATTGATGAATGAGCCAGAATTAAAAAAATAATTTAACTTTCAACAGTTATGTCTGATAATAAATTTTATCAATTTTCTATATCACTAATTAATGAAATAGTTCCTGGTTGACCAAGCTGGAGCCAAGGGCGGATACAAGGGGGGGGGGGTAGAGGGGGTAATTACCCCCCCCGAGATTCGAAAAAATACCTTTTTTTCGCAAAAAAATCTATTTTTAATGTAAAATTTTAAAAATTAATACTTAAAAATTTGAGGTGTATTTATATTCTGGCAAACAAGTACAGAATGCGCTTTTAAATTACCGAAATTAAAAAAAAATAGTGTGCTGTGTGACGATCACACCAGATTACCCCCCCCCCCCGAGAAACACCTCTGGATCCGCCCTTGGCTGGAGCTCGGTAGTTTTTTCTTTTGATAAAATTGGAAAAAATTAAAAAAGTATTATACCTTAGTAAAGTACTAATACTCGGAGTAGCCCAAAGACAATACTTAGCTTAATTTCACATTGTTACTTAAAATTTGAAATAAATAAAAGTGAATTTTTAAGAAAATTGGAAAAACTAAAAAAGTACTTCAGTAAAGTACTAGTTTTGAGAATATAGCGGTTTCCCAAAGACAAGATCAATCGTACTTTGTTTCATATACTATTTTGTTTTGTAAATATTTAAAATTTGAAAGAAATCGTTAAAAAGAATTAAGAGAAATGTGAAATAATCTAAAAAAAAGTTAATCAGTAAAGTACTAGTACTCGAATTTTCCCAAAGATGAGACCTAGCGCAATTTCATATTGGTGCTGGAAATAGTATATATTTTAAATTTGAAAAAAAATCGTTAGAGCCGTTTTCGAGAACTGATGTGCTGACAAACCCGTATAATAGTATTAGATTAGATAGATTAGATTAGATAAATCAACTTTTGTATAAGGGTATTCTTGAATATTCTATTTATTGAATTAATTCCTTATAATTTTTATTAAACAAGTTAAAAAACTTGCTAAATTCAATGCAAAAAAATATATATAGCCTACATTGTGGGTTTGTCAACCCCACCCCTTTTTTTGTGGCCCTTAGAGCTCTGTTTTGAGAATATAGCGGCTCCCAAGAAAGGTTGAGAAACACTACTAAAGAAAAATATGATCCAGTAATTAGTAAATTAATTATTTTTCTGATTAGTTAAAAGTAAAATTTTAATAAAAAAAAATTATTTATATAAAATATAAAATAAAGAAGCGATAGTGGGTGAGAGTAGCAGTGCAGGGTGAGTCATGCTACTCTTACCGCCAGGAGCAGAAGCTTGTTGAAGCTCGGTATCATCAAATTCCAAATTGGGTTCATAATCGTGATAATCGGACAGACTAGGGTAGGGATCCTCGTGGTCATTTTGCCCAGCTGTGAAGCATAAAACATGTAAACATTTATCCCAAAAGAGAAAGACAGATAAATATTTTGAAAGTATTTTGAAGGTTAAGAAATAAAAAAAAAAGTAAAAAGTTATTTAATCTTAAGAATATAATGGTAAATAAGAGTGGGAAAATGAAAATCTGATTAAAAATTATTAAACACATACCTGTCAAAACTTTGTTTGGACTACATTTCGGTTGTTGTTGTTCTGTTTCCATTATGGTTTAAAATAAATTAAAAAATTATATAGCAAATAACACTATTTCGTTCAATCATTTTATCATATTTAATAATGAAGTTCTTTAAAAAAAATAACACGTCACTTGTCAATAGAATCTGATAGATCTTGGATTTTAGGTAAATTCTCTAAAGAGAGTGAAGTTAGTTAACATCATAGAAATTACAGAAAGAAAGACGATTGACAAGAACGGAAGTCAGCAACATTCAGGAAGAATCTGGCAATCAAAAATTCTGGAAATTAATCTGAAATTAATAGATTGGTTATTATTAGGTTGTCCTTATTAATTATTATTTAAAAAAAAATAAAAAAAATGAATTTTTATTATTTTTTAAAAGAAGTATAAAAAAGTCGGTTTAAATTTCCTGAAAATGGAACCCTCTTTCCGTCTTCGTATCTAAAATTTATTCAAATTTTATTTGCTACTAATTAATTCCGAAATAAAGACGAGTTCTAAATGGCCTCAAATGCCAAAAAAAAGATAAATTAATGTAAATTTTTTGATGATATTTTTAATAAGAAAAATTTAAAAAGTAAAATTCCCTAAAAAGTGAATTTGTGGTGATTAAGTTGGTGTTACTTTATATAAAAAAGCTTGAAAAAATGTTTTTTTAATAATTTATAAAAAAAATGTATTATTATTTTTAATTATATATTAAATGTTGAAATTGTAAAACCAAAATAACCATATAAAGAAAGTAAAGATCATTTAATTTCAATATTATTCATCATTAATCACATCTGGATCACTCACATGAATTAACCTGAAAAATTTTTTATGAAATTAACAAAATGTCTTTAATACATAAATTAACTTATAGAAATGGTAATTTTGATTTAATTAGACTATTATTAATTGATATACAATGTAAAAGAAATTTACATTCTACCACTTTTTTACATAGTGAAAATGAAGGTAATAAGGTTGATTATTTATTAAGCTATTAATAAATTATTGTAGTTTACATTTAAATTGGAAATTTCAGATGAGTTTAGAGTTTTGGATTTGAAGCCGGTTAAGAAAAAAAGGGAAGTGAAAAAAGCTTTTGTACCTCTACTGCTAAATCCAAGGTGAGAAAGATGAAAGTCAAAATCTTGATCTTGATAAATAACAGATTCACAATTACTTAAAGAACTATTGATTATAAACAAAAGTATTTGTACGTTCTAATCAACTTTAGGCAATTATTTGATTCAAGACTCAGAATGGGATATTAAAAGCTATGTCGAAACTTCTCCGAATTTGTTTTTACCTCTTTTATTCAGAATGTTGTCTTTTTAAATTACAACCACTTCGGCTGCCGTGTCATTAGTCCTGTAAATAGTAATATAATAGTATTAGAAAAATTAATTACGAGGGTTCTAAAGCCTTGTTCCATCAGACCACCAAAACGGGGTTTAGCGCTTCTTGGTTTGCTTGTTTACATACAACTTGGTGGATCTTGTTCTTCTCATCAGCAAGCCCCCGTCTGCAATTGATATTAAAAAACATTTTCTATCTTATCATGTGAATATTTCTTTCATTCCATCCATTTAAAAAATATACTTCCCCATTTTTCTCGCTCACTTTATTAATCTTTTCCAGAGAAAATTCAATGTCTCCGAATCAAGATTGGCCGAGTGTTTGGCCAGGGCCAAAAACTTTTCATCCTGCAAGTGTACCACTACCGGTGAGACAAGGCTACAATCCTAAAGGACCACCGCCGGAAAAATATGGAAATACTGAATTAATGAAAATTCCAAATTTTCTTCATTTAACTCCTCCGGCAATAAAACGTCATTGCGAAGCTTTGAAAAAATTTTGTACACCCTGGCCTGAAGGTCTTGAAGATGATGCAAAATGTCAAAAACATTTTCCAATTGAAGTCATATCTACAGACTATTGTCATTCTGCTCCAACTATTAGAAATCCTTTAGCAAGAATAGTAACAATTAAGGTATTTGAATAAATAATTTATTGGTTTCAATTGTTAATAATAATCTTTGAATATAAAAATTTAAAATATTAATTTGATAACTTCATACCAGAATAAAATGACATTTTAACATTTTGTAAGAATATTTTGTGTTGTAGTTAATGAGGGAGGGGTAAATTATTTGAGTATTTTTTTGAAAGGCCTTTTAAAATAATATAATTTGCTAGCTATTAATGAATGTCTTATTTTAATTTTAAGGTAAAAGCAAGTTCTTTAAATTTCGATGAGCATGCCAAAGATAAATTCCTAAGGATTGTTGGAGAACGATACAATCCTGAAGATGATATTTTAACAATAGTAGCAGATAGATGTCCATTGAGAAAACAAAATTATGATTATGCTATGTATTTATTAACTGTAATTTACCATGAGTCATGGGTAAGTTTCATTTTATTTCAATTCTTATTCTCCAACATAAGTTCTTAATTAATTATATTTAAATCATTTTAGAAAACTGAACCATGGGAATCTGAAAAATCGCTTGAAGATATGGAATATTATGATTGGAATAGAAATGTTTCTAAGAAAAGTTTTGAATCGTTAGTCGATTGGTTAAAAAATAAAACCAATGTTCCAGAAGAATGTTTACCTGATCCAAATGAGTATAAACAAGCTGTTGAAGATTTAATAAATAAAGGTATTTGCATATACAATTTTTTTATATAGTTATTATAAAAATTATAATCAAGGGTATATAAATAATACTTTAAAAATTAAACAAAGACAGGAATCAGCAATGAAAGGAACCTTTGGATTCCTCAGCTGAAAGATACCAAATTTTAATCGTACATCATCAATCACTCTTTATTTAGGCTCTCCGTCTCTAAATTGACATTGGAGGATACACAAAAATTCAATTATATTCTTTAATTCTCTCTCGTCGGCATTGAACAATCTTCATGAATAGTAATGAAATTGGATATCAAATGGTATAAATAAATGTGCTTGGATCTCTATATTTATTCTCATTAATATTATGAGTATCTGATTTGAAGAAATAAAGTGGCTGTTGTATTTAAACAATTGATAGAAAAAGAGCGTGCAACCAGGTTAATCAGTCTTCATGAAATAAAACTCTCTGATAAAGAAACAGTTTCGGTTTTAATGAATGAGGATGGCTTTATTTCATTAAAACCGAAACTGTGTGAATGAGGATGGCTTTATTTCATTAAAACCGAAACTGTTTCCTTATCAGAGTTTTATTTCTTGAAGACTGATTACCTGGCTGCACGCTCCTGTTCTATCTATTGTTATTAAGGGTATCGTTAAAGTCCATATGACCCAAGGGCAGATACAAGGGGAGGGGTAAAAGGGGCAATTGTCCCCCCCCCCCCCCCGAGATATGAGAAAATTTTTTTTTTGGAAATTACTTAAAAATTTGATTTGTATATATATTCTGGTAAAAAATTACAGAATGCACCTTTAAATTACCGATAATAAGAAAAAATTGTGTGCTGTGCGACCAGTCACACCAGATTACCCTCGAGAAACTTCTCTGGATCCGCCACTGCTTTGGGTCAGATAGTATGGTAACACTATATAATAGCCTATATTTATTTTGAAATTGCTATCTGGATCTCCGTTTTTACCCTAGATCAACAGCAACTTGCTTCGAAACATAAATATTTTGACAATATAAAAATTAAAATGGAGCTCAAGGAAAAATGTAGTTAGTCTTCCTCGTTCGAAACCAAGAATAGCCTTGATGCGATTTGCCCATTCAAAATTTACACTCTAATTTCCTTATAAATGTCTTGTTTGAAAAACCTCTAACTATTACAGACAAAGCTCTAACTATTTAAAATAAAATAATTTATTCAAATTTTACCTAAATCACATTTCAAAAATCAATGGTTCGCTTCTCATATAATTTTTTTTTTTTTTTAGGTGAAGATGTCTATACTCTTAGTAAATATAAAGAATCTACATTAAAATTACTATCTCTATCCTCCCAAAAAAACATTTAATTGTAATTAATTGAAAATAATAAATTGTGTAAAATATTTTAATTATAGATGTTTTATTTTTATGGATTTTATAAATAAATACATCATTTCCCAAATATTTTTTACCTGAGATTTTTTCGTTAGTGTATATTCGTTAAAATTTCATTCTCAAATTTATTCTTTTAGTGCTGAGATATAAATTGTTGTAATATATTTCCTGTAGCAAATTTTTTAAATATATACTTTTGAAAATGATTAATTTCATTATATTTCTTATACTGCCTCATTACTGGGAGGGGAATCCTGTCTTGAACCCCCCATCAAAAATTTCTGGCTTCGCCTCTGTCTCACTATATATTTCAGTAGTGAGGAGACCAAGGCAGCCAAAAACAATAAAGAAAAAATATATTTCTCTTTCGCTTTATTTTAGATACTTGTCGGCGTTTTGGCCGATATTCCGGCTGTTTGCCTCGAGCTTAGAAACAGCACATTGTCCTGATGAAGGCCGGAATATCGTATGAAACGTCGATAAGTGTATAAAATAAAGCGAAAGTAATATATTTTTTCTTTATTACTTTTGGCTGCCTTGATCTCCTCACTACTCATTATACATCCAGCCACTTCTCCTGAAATTAACTATATATCTCATATACTTCATTCATATAGGCATGGGCGTAACTAGGTAATTTGCCTGGGGCCCCCCCCCAGGAAGGCCCCATATTGACATTATTTTTCTAGGGGCGGGGAAAGTTTGTAATATTGAAATGTATTATGCCACCATGAAATACCTATCGAGGGCGAGAAATTTTTTTCTCTCATAATATATATGTTTCAAAGTAATATAAACAAATATATATATATATATACACAGGGGCGCCGGAACGAATTTGAATCAGGGGGGGGGGAGGCAAACAATTTTTTTTTAGAAAATTAAAATAATTTATATGTTCAAATAGTATAAAACAAAAACAAATCTACTAAAAAACTTTAAAAATTTTAAATAAAATAACAATTTTAATAAAATTAAAATTTTAAAAAATTTGCTAGTGATTTTATCAAAAATTTTTGGAAAAAAATGAATTTCTTACTCTTTAAATTTTTTTTAATTTAGAAGATTTTATTTTTCAAAAGTATAGATATATCATTTTTAAAAATAAAAGAAGACATATTGCGCCCCTCTGCCCCCCCTATAGGATGCCGGGGGGGGGGGGGGCAATGTACCCTTGCTCCCCCAGTTCCGGCGCCTATATATATATATATATATATATATATTAAACATTAAATCGGAAGTCAATATATAAATAACTTAATTTTATTTGGTATAATTGGACAAAATATTTTACAATATTTATATTAAAACAAATACAAATAATTTTAATGTTTAAATAATGAAATGAATTAATTATTTTTAAAGATGAGGTTTATGTTTTTAATTTGTCAGAGATTTTTTTTTATATTTTTTAATTTTTTGTAAACGCTTTCATAAAATCTCTCTTGTAAGGTGAAGGTTAAATTTTTTACTTGTTTCTTCATTAAAAAATTAAATCTTTTTAATTCGTGATTAAACATATCAAGATAAGCTTAAAGAAAGAGTATTTAAAAAGTACATTATAAATATAAAAAAGTTTAAAAATTATTAAAATAAATTTTAATTGTACAAAGTAAAAAAACATTCAAAAAAACTTATATATAAATACTAACAGTAAATTACTATAAAAAGACAAAAATTATATCTAATATTTAAAAAATACATATCAAAATAGTAAATTCAGTTTCCTGCTAACTTTAATAATTCTGGCGATTTAAATGAAATGCTTTCCACAATCTTTAAATTTCTTGAAGAGTTATATTTCTCAGTGACGGCCTAAAAATAAAAAAGTGTATGAGTTTTTTGAATTTTATTTTACGTTAAATAATTTAAAATTATTTCATTAGTTTAAAATTTATTAAGGAGGATTGCGGTTCCAAATTTCGAAAAACCCAGAATTTACTTTGCAGATATTTATTTAAGCAAGTCTAGAATAGAAAGCAAAAAACCAAATAGATGGTCTCATCTTGATTAAAAGTTATTTAAGAAATTGAAAAATCTATTTTTCTTAGAAATGATGATTTGGAGTCTTTTTTCTTCTTTTGGGGTCGTCCACATATTACGTCATGCCTTTTTTTGACGATATTCTAGTCCCTCGCCCTCTGATTATGTCACAACATAGAACTACCCCACCCCCGTAATCTGTTGTTCCTTAATGATATTTTTTATAATTTATTTGGCTGATTATTGCCAATCAGGGTCTGACCAAAACAAGATTTTCAGCCGAAACCGAATTTCGGCTTCAATTTTAGTTTCGGGCGAAACCGTAATCGTAACCGAAACTTTTTATTAAAATTTCCTATACAAAATTCATATCATTTAATCGTTTTTTTTTTTTTAGTATACTTTTCCTCGTGACTTAAACAATCACTCCATTTTTCCCTCTTACAAAAATCATCTGACTTTTTTTTTTTTTTTTTTAGTATAAGAGTCTCAGAGAAACCCCCGGGTCCACCATGTCACAATTAGTAACGTTTTGCCCAGGCCCCTACCCCCTGCTTGTCACACCAGATTTTTTGTATATAGCAAAGCACTTATGTTAACTTGACCACTTGCATTTCATAATTAAAAATCTGAAATACTACATCAGTAAAGTGTGCTTCAAACAATTTTCAGGGAAAAATGAGAATATACATTAAAGGGGATCTAAAAAATAATGAATTATGAATCCAGATCAATCCAGAACTAAATATTTAAAAGATTACCTTATATTTGCCATTCTGAGATTTAATCAACAAGATTGCGAGCATTTCAATAATATTTTTCAGATCTTGGGCTGAATAATGTGAATTAGTAGCTAGTTGATTAGTCCATAATCCTTGCTGGAAATTGGTTGTTATAAGTAAACTTAAATATAAAGAGCCTGCTGCTACCGCAGAAGGTGGCACGTGACTCCACTGATGATCGATAAGAGTTAATTCCATTAAATATTTTGCCAAAGTATGTTGTCGAATTTGAGCTTTGGCAAGCTGAAATAGAGTAAACAATAAATTAGTTAAATATCATTTCGTAATACTGATTTTAGTTGATTTTCAATTCTAAAGTACAGGGTGCGACGCGGGAACTTCCTTATTTTAAACAATAATAAAACAAAAAGTATTGGAGATCATTTTTTTTTTTTTTTATAGATACATTTATATTTTTTTTCATTGCTTTTTGAAAATGATATCTTGAAGGGATCCACCGTTCTGCTGAGAGAGTCAGAATCTTAAGTTTTGGTCCAAATTCGCCAGCATTCCGTGTCGATCTTGGCGATAACATCACGAATATCGTTCTCCAGGTGATCAAGAGTTTTCGGGCGATTGGTATACACAAAGGATATGAGATATACCCATAAAAAAAATCACAGGGTGATAAATCTGGCGAGCTCCACTCTCAAACCCTAAACGTTGAATGATTTAGAGCAGCGGTTCCCAAGCTCTTTTGATGTGTGGCCCACTTTTTCCGTAATAAAATAGGCTGAGGCCCACAGTATATAAGGTGTTTCAAAAAGGACTTTACAAATTTGAAAATCCATATATATTTATACAGAGAATCTAGAGAGGTGATTGTGGTGTCAATTTGTAGAGAAACACATCAAGTTTTTTTTTTATTATCTTAAACTAAAGATGTTCTTCCTTTGATAATGAGTAGAAATAAAGCTGAAGTTCTTCCTTTGGTTATTCTGCACACATCCCATTGGTAGTCAATTTCTCCCCATACTCTTTAGTTTGAGGTAAAAAAAAAAACTTGATGCGTTTCTAATTAAACAACACCAAAACCAGCTCTGTAGCTTCTTTGGATAAATTTATATGTGACTTTGAGTTTTCAAAACAAAACACAGAGCTAGCAGGCTCGGGTCCAGTGAATGCTCAACTGCCGCTAGTGCTCATGATAGTGCGATTCGGCACTAGCGAACTAGATGAGTCAAAACTTGATGTGTTTCTCCACAAATTTACATAACAATCACCTCCCTAGGTTCTCTGTATAAATTTATATGAATTTTCAAAGTTGTAAAGTCCATTTTGAAGCACCCTGTATATGTATACCATATATATATATATAATTTTTCTTCTTTCCTTAAACGTCCGCGGCCCAGTTCCAATCAGCCCGAGGCCCACAGGTTGGGAACCGCTGATTTAGAGTGGCCAGCGCGCTAGCGAGATTTATCACTCTGTGATTTTTTTTAATGTGTATATCTCATATCCTTGGTGTATGTCAATCTTCCGAAAACTCTAGATCAGCTGAAGAACGATATTCGTGATGTTATCACACGGAACTCGACACGGAAATGCTGGCGAATGTGGTCAAAAACTTCAGATTTCGACTCTCTCAATGTTTTGAGCAGAACGGTGGCGCTCTTCAAGATATCATTTTCAAAAAGCAATGAAATAAAAATTTAAATGTACAGTAAGGGACAATATTAAGTCCCACCTATGCGTTTTATACTTGTGATTATTTCATTGTTTTTAAAAAAGTATTATATATTTTTTAATGGAAACTTTCATGGTTCAAACCTAGAAAATTTCCAATAAAGATTTTCATTTTATTTTATAAAGACAATGAAATAATCACAAGTAGGTAACACATGGGTGGGACTTAATATTGACCCTCACTGTACATACCAGTATGTATAAAAAAAAAAAAAAAAAAATTAAAATGAGCCATGACAATGAGCGCCACAATTAAATCCCCACCTGGGAGCTAGAGCCTTAAGTATAATATGGTATATAATATATTGAAATAATTTTAAATTTGAAAAGGTAAAATAAAATCTGGTACAGATAAATTTTCGATTTTATTTTACCTTTTCGAATTTAAAATTATTTCAATATATTATATACCATATTATACTTAAGGCTCTAGCTCCCAGGTGGGGATTTAATTGTGGCGCTCATTGTACCTTTTTTTCAAGAGCAATTTTCCACTGTATAAAATTATCAGACTTCGAGTTTTGATAGTGTGTGGTAAGCTCATGATTATGTTTCATACGAATGAATATTGCCCTTAGGAGAAACCTAATATTTTTAAGAAACATTATCTCAAACTCACCTTACTAAATCGACGAAGAAAATGAGAATGTAGTGATATATTTAAGTTAAAATTAATTTCTTTAATAATAATCATTTCTACATTTATAATTTCTTTTGTAGTATACGAGTTATCGGTAATATAAGCAAAATGTGATATTTCAGGATAAATTAATTCTTCATATTTTGAAGCAATAACCAAACATCCTACTCCAATTAGTTGTAAATATTTTTTTGTTACATTAGGTGATTTCTAAAAACAAAATGAATTAAATATTAGAACCCGAGTAGTTTTTTGAAAAAATTTCAAAAAAAAAAAAAAAAAATTAGCTGAAAATGACTAAAGACCCTTTTTACAATTGCAATATAAATTTAACAATGATCATGTGTACCTGCAGAAATCGGTCTAAAATTCCAACAGCTAGAAATAGTGTTTCCTGTTGTAGTTTGAATTCATGATGAACTTCCACCATCCAATCAACCAAAACAGATCTCATTGTTTCTTTAATATGTGGATGAGTTTTCAAATAAAATGGTTTCACTGGATTCTTTTTCTAAATTTAAAAAATAAATAATTAAAAATAAAGGTATTAATGATAAATTAAGATTTGTATTTTCTATTATTGTATAATGTAAAAAGTTAAGAGATTGAATTTAATAAGATTAAGAACATAATAATCTGAAGTGTTTAAGAGTTCTGGATTTTATTATTTTTTTAATATATTGTCTTAGCAAATGACATTTTTTAAGAAAATGCTTAGGTTTTTTTTTTTTTTTTTATATTAGTTAAAGAGATTGCCATTAAAAATTTTTATTATTATGGCTTTATGATGTAATCTATTATTATAAGAAATCCGAACCGTCTCAACTCAATCACAAAAAAATTAAGATTTTTCACTATATTTAGAATACTTTAACAAATATTATAAAAAATTAATACCTCAAGATTAAACAGAAAATTAAAAATATCTTGAACATAATTTCCAAGAAGATATGGGTTATCATATTCCTGTTCATCTATATCTTCTGGCGGAAGAGGTTGGCTCTCTGTCTCCAATGAAGTAACTTGGATTGAAAGATTCTTTATTTTTAATAAAGCGGTACTATCTACTGGTACATTGGTTTTTGGAATTGATACGGTGCTTGACGAAACTTTTTTTTCTTGAAGAGATTTCTGCTTATTTATTGAAGCATTTTTACAAAATGAATCAGCTTTGACAGGTAGCTTCGAAGTATTACTAATAGGAATTTCTTTTCTTTCTCTGAGACCATTATTTGCTATAGCACCTTTTCGAAGTTTAGAAGCGATTGTTTCTCTAGGTTTAATAAATTCATTTACATAAGTGCTGAAAAAGATAAATATTAATATTAATTCAGTATTAATAAAGCCGTATGACTGCTTTGAAAGTGGACGAATATGTTTCATGCGTCCAAACGTTATCTAAAATAAACAATAAATTGAATGCCCGGATGCAACCAGATGAATAAAAACAATTTTTTTTTTAATTTATTGCCGACTTTTCTTTTGCCTTTCGACCTTCTTCAGAGCCCGTGGTCTTTTTTGTTACATATTCTCTATAATTGTTTATCTATCTATCTATATATATAAAAATGAAATGGGAAAAATGTATGTATGTAAAATATGTATGTATATGTTCTATAGAAATCCACAATTTTCAATGAATCCATTTGAAATTAAGTACACCTATAATACATGGCTCTGGGAGTAACGTAGTAATAATTTGAATCTCTTAAATGTTTTGGAAAATTAATTATAATCAAATTTCTTCAATATGGGAACACAAAATCAACAAGTTGGCTAGGAAATTAGAGAGCGTCCTTTATGCTCTGAGAACCAGCTTCCTACCTGACTATGGGCTGGGGGTGGGGCTACGCAGCAGTTGAAAAACGAAGAGAGGACGCAGGTGACTGACCCTTTAAACAGTCACAACCTATCGGTACCCTCGCCTCGCTTGAATATAAGATCCTTCCTTAACATCTTAACACTTGCATTGCAACAAGAAATATCCCAAATTGGGAATAAACTTGCTCGCCGAAGGCGAGCAAGTCCAGGGGCGCAGCCCCTGGCTAGGCGGAAAGCCCGCCGAAGGCGGGCTTTGCGACTAGTATAGTATAATACACATACGTATAACATCAAATATTTCGAAATTAGAAAAAAACCATCTATTTTATAAAATTTAATTGTTATATGCTTTTAGTACAGTTCTTTCTTTGGTATCGTCTTTAAAATTATAGGTCCTTTCTATATTTTGTTTCCAGGAAGGTCCTTGATACAAAAGGACAAACCGATATATATATTGTCATCTTCTTCCATCCTCGCCTTATTCCCGCAATGCGGGGTGGGCGAACTTCACTCTCCCTCCAATACCTCCTATCATGCGTTTTGCAACCGAGAAGGATAAAATAGGCAGGTCCGTCGCACGGTCTGACGCCTGTTAAAAAGAACATACATAGAACAGAAGGAATGCCTGTCCCAGCTCGGGCAGCTCGTGGTCGCCATCTACGTACCCACAATATGTGGGCCCCTGAGCGAGCCAAATATATATATATATATATATATATATATATATATATATATATATATATATGCGAAGATAAGTTTTCTCGGGTTGAGTCGCGTGTGATGTGGAGATTACTCGACGTTTCGGCTCTCCTTTTGGAGCCATTTTCAA